>CABFPE010000016.1:1922383-1946048 GCA_900660155.1 Hofstenia miamia | reverse complement strand
TTATATATATATATATAGTTCAAGTTTTAAATGACTACAATAATAAGGAAGAACATTGTACCTCCTTATTGCATAATTTGTGGATTTGAAGTCAAAGACAAAAAAAATTGATGAACTACTAAAAAATACACAAATAATCAAAAGTGAGTCGCAGCCATCTAATTTATAGCAAGAATTAGAAGTAAAGAAAGAATTTGACAACAACAAGGTGTCATGAAATGTAAATTCGGCATATGAATTAAAAATTTAGAATCAAAAGAAAATATTATAGTTAATAATAAAATAATATATAATATAAGAGAACAATCGGAGAAACAACAAATTGGAAAAAATGGTCCAATACATATATGATAAATAAAAAATCCTGTACATCATCAACACCAGTGGATAAACCCATTGCATATTGCACTCAAAATATAAATATTATAAGCTTATTTAAAGGAAACTAAACTTAATTAGGTAATATTTGTAATCTTCAAAATTAGTACGGCGCTAAAATTTGTAGATTTTAATTATCCTACTGACGAGAAACGTGTAGTTGTTATTTTTCACTTACAATATATATATATATATATATATATTGTATATATTGAAAATACGACCTACTAGTAGAAATTCAACTAAGTGAAATGTAACATCTGGTATCTTTGTCCACACTATTTGGAGGATACCACTATATCGTAGTGTTGGGAAACACTCATTTAATAGAATAGGCCCTAACTGGTGTAGCAAGTGAACTACTGTTTCTATGTTAGAAGCTGGATATGCCAGTACAAGTGTTATTTAACATAACAAGGAAATTGAGAAAATTGTGGAGGATTACAAGAACATTGTAAAGGGGAGTCCAAGTTGCAAATAGTTAATTTTTGCCCATTTGGTCAAAATTATTTAATTTGTCTCCTACAGATGCAATGAGATTTTACACATTCCAAGTATATTCCAACTGACAGAAGCGATTCTCAACATTTCAAGAAGTTCACATATGAATTATGTAAACAACATATAGGAACTAATTAGTGTTCTAATAATTCTGTTCGACTTTAATGGGGTAGGTAAGGTTAATAAACAGGAGATTATACGATTTTGTAATGCAATTATCCCTTGGTGCATCTTGATATAACAATCAATTACTGTGGAGTAGTCTATCTGCCCTAATTTGCTCTTTTAGGCTAGCCCTGGGTAAAGGAATGTAGTGCATCACATCAAAAGGCTAGAGCTTTGCATAGAATTTGCAAAATAATATTCTTTTTTGAAAAGTTTTCGCACAAGTAGAAGCCAAAGCCATAAGGATAGGGACTAATACAGTGAGTCACAAAAATACTTATTTTCACTCACTGTGCTCAACTTTGGTGGTGTATGTACGATTATTTTTGCAATATACGGCTTAGTTTGGCTAATGATTCACTTGAATCTTCTAAAATACCCGAAAACTCAAAGCACTAGTTTTAGAGGAAAAATTTATAATTTTTGTGCAAGAATGCTTCTTTTTCTGTGTTTTGTACTATTTCTCCCTCTAATTGCAGAATTACAGTGGAAGACCTTTCTGTGATATTCTATGAATATCCATTATATATATATATATATATATATATATATATATATATATATATATATATATATGAGGAGTAGCATTTTAAAAATATTGATTTTACATGGTATCATAATACGAGAAATAGTTATTAAACATTTCAGTAGTAGTAATTAAATTTTTTCCCATTACCATGCACTATGAAAAAATCAGCCTGAGTAGTAATTGAAAATTTATCATTTTGAAATCCAATAAGAAATAGAATTTTTTATATTGTCTGTGTAAATTAGTTCAAATTTCGTTTTTCTTGTACAGTTAGCTCAAACGTTAAAGGAATTTTTTAAATCTTTGATGGTTTCTTCAAAATCATTTTAATTTCTCAGAACTCACGAACTAAAAAATACCTTTAAAATCTGAAAAAACCTTAAGATAGACGAGTGCGTTTTCTTCATTTACATTCTAAGATTTCACTAGATCGTTTAAACGAAATTTCCGGTCCTAGCATTTGCAAAACAATTATTCTGAGTTTGTGCTCGGCATAGATAGTATTATATCTAAAAAATATAAATAGCTGGTCCTTAGAACTTTTTGTTCGCTGGCCATTGGAAATGGGAAGAATTTGAAGGCCTTGAACAAATTGTTCAAAGATATGAAAAACTTTTTGTATCGCTGGAGTAAGACTAATCAGATTATAGTTAATATTACTTTATAATACTAATATTATTATTTTTCTAGAAAATGCTTCCGAAAAACTTTCCAAACAAAAATATTAGCAGCAAATGCATTAGAAAATTAACTTCTATATCTCATTTTTCTTCTAAAACTAGAACCTTTTAGAAATTAACTATTATGTTATAGAAATTTCTGTTTTAGGGAGATAAAGTTAATTAAATGCTATTTAAAATCAAGGGTGAAGCTACAATCAATTAAAATAATAGTTCTTTGGCAAAAATTTATTATTGACTTGGTATTGAAACACGTCATGAATAGTCTTGCAAATTGTTTAGATATCATTTATTGAAGTTAAACTAGAACAGAAAACTAGCTTGAAAATTGTCATGTTTTTCTTATATGTAGTTGGCTATGCTAATATTTACAAGTAAAAGTTTCAATCCTTTCCTCCATTATCGAGAAAAATATAACTGATTATTAGTTAAGTAGGGATTACAAAGTCAATGCTCAAAGATTTCTCATATGTGATGAACATGGAATAATTAAAACTAGAAATCTACAATTCATTATTAATGATTTGTAATGTCATTCCCAAATACCGGTATTTCAATTTGCATTGAGAATTGTTGAATACAGATTATTGCGAAAATAAAAAACTTTTATATTATACATGTATAGTCTATTGAACGTAACAAAGCAAATGATGAAGATAAAATACCAATATATTGGAAACTACCATATATTAAGAACAATCAAAATCTCTTAAAAGCACGAATAAAGATCATTCATACACGATTAAAATTAATAAAGTTAACACCAATTTTGCAATCAAAGAAAACGTCAGACATTTTTAAGATCAAAGATCCTATCGAAAAATGCTAGTTTCCTCACTTGTCTATAAATACAATTGTGAAGAATGCAATATTTCATACAACTAAGTGCCATTTTATAACAAAGATCAATGAGCATCTATCAGGTCATCAAATGTCAGAAATACATATGCATCAACATTATGCTAGAAATAACTATTTTAATATAATAATGAGAACACCCACTATGAAGATTGCAAAAGCTTTAATAATTAAGAACCCTAGCAAAGATCAATTATTGAACAAGCAACAAAGTAATATGAGCATATTAAATTTATTCTAAGTGCATGAAAATTTAATCATCATTAAATTTTAGTGTAGCATTTTATAAATATTAGTCCCACAAATTTTTGTATTCTGATGATGATTTTCGAATCGAAACCGGTTAATATATATATATATATGTATATGCATGTATATATGCATATTTGTATATGTTGACTGATTTGATTGTGTCTGAAACAATTTAAATGCTATTCAACTAATAATTTAAATATAATTATTTTGTTGAGTAATGCACATTCCATTTAGTTTTGTGGAGAAATTTCTTTAACCACTTGAAATACAATGATTATGAATTTCTATTGATTATAATTTTTCTTAGGTTGCAACACCACAAGTTGTAAAGAAAATTCTTTTACTAAAAAGAGAAAACCCTTCAATATTTGCCTGGGAAATCCGAGAAAAAATTCAAGAAATGGCTATATGCGATGAATCAGCTCTACCAAGCGTGAGTTCGATCAATAGAATTTTACGAAACGCTTCAAGTTATCAACTAGAAGACAAGTACTCTGTCCAGTGTAACATGCCTCACTCTTTATTCTTCCCTTCAACGGGATATTCGCAATACCCCAGTCAGACGTCGTCTTACTATACATCAATTCCTCAAACATATTATGGTGAGAAGGCAATATCACATGCTGACTCTACAGGATATTCCTTCGACCCTTATGCGTTCTCCTCTACACAATGCGCCGTTTTTGGAGATGGGAGAAACATTAAAGATGCACTTCCTGGATATGACCCACTGTCTTCTTCGCCTCTATATGAAAAGTCATTGCACGAAGTGAATGCTGGTAATGACGCAGTGATTCAAGATCAATTTTATGAAAACAAATCAGCTACACATCTCATTGCCAATATTCTCAACAGCAAGGAATCAAATAAAGACTTCAATGCTTCATTGTCTTTTAAGAAAAAAAAGACCGCAACCATTGATTGTATAGGTAAGGATTTTAGTAATCACTAATCACCCAACTACATGTACATACTGTGTTTTAATCCGGTATAAACTTGGGTTTTATCAAATTAAACAAGTTAAACACCAGAGTTAACAAACAATTAATATTTCAAAGAGGACATTTTTGTTGATTTGAGAACTTTTATTTCAATATTCAGTGCAAATGAATAATAAATGGAGGTCACCAATTGTCTCATCATGTACCATTTCATGCCACTACATATGTCTTCTTATGCAAAATTTGCGAAAATTATTAGTAATATTTTGAATTTCATGGCCCAGTTTCATAATTTAGAGTCCAAGTATCATGTTAGTTCCAGTTCCACTGAAATATTTAGTCCCAAGTCACAGTCCAATAGAATAGGACCAGTAAGTCCCATGAGATTACATGGTAACGCAGAGCCCTATTTAGAGTATATTTGAAAAGCAGTTTCAAGTCCAAGAAAAATCGTTAGAATATTCATTTATTAAAACTTAAAAATGTGTATTTAACTGTTTTATTAGCGAAGTTTATCAATGAACCACGCTAACTTATTAAGCAAAATCTTTGCTAACGCTCTTCCAATTTAGCATCAAATGAATCTGTATACGAAAGCTTCAAAGAGCCATTCTCAGCGGTGAATGATTCAAACAAACCATCCAATCCTCTTTTTCTTTCTTCAATGCACAGCCCATGTACTCAGTTCTATCCCCTGCCAAATAATCCAAGTCAGCCGATATATGGAGGCACTACAAATCCCTATGATCCATGGAACATGATGCCATGCAATTGACTCAATACTTATTTTCTTTTGTTAAATTTATAATTTAAATATATGTTATTTGATTCCTTCAATATCACATTATTTTCAACTTGACAAGTAGACAATATTTTATTCGTTAGATATCGTTTCTCAGTAATACATTATCTGTTATTACAAAATAAATGCTTTTAATACAGCATACTCTTATTAAATTTTTCATAATTTCAAAAATGGGCTTTTATTGGTGTAGCTATTTTTTTAATATAACTAAAAATTGTTTGTGATACTTAATAACCTAAAGTTTATTAATAGTTGATGGAGTATACTAAGAAATGTATTTGCCACGGAGCGCATAATGGTATTCGGTTCAAATTTGAAAAATTTATTTATTGTTAACATTAAAGTAAACATAAAATTGTTTATTAATGTAATTTCTCACAGAAAATTATGTCATTCGAACGGAATTTACAAGAATTACAAGTATGCTTAAGTATAGTAAATGGAATAGGTCATCAAGTCATATCCAAAAAATGTTTGTGAATTTTGAATTCTTCAAGTTTAAGCAAAAATAACAAATTCAACATGACAAGAAATGTCAGAACTTTACTGAACCAACCTGCACATAACATCAAACAGGTCTACTTCTCACCCCAGTCGGGATCTTCCCAATCTGTACTTGGTATGGACTACATAACTTTTTACTGAAGCAAAACAGCAATTTCAAACAAAAAACTGCAAAATGGTATGTCCGATCTTAAGCTAAACTAAAACTGAGTATTCAAAAATACATCAAAATGCTCAAAGATAATAACAAAGCTGAAAATATTTTTTAAAAATTCAAAGTGCATATGATTTTGTGTGTAAAATTCAGTACTTGAGACGCAGTTAGGGATAATTGCTCGCTTGAATTATAAATATATTATAGATATCTTCTTATAACATACAATTTTTATTGGCTATGCCAAGCAATTGTTGCAAATTGAAATTATACAAACTTGGAAAAGTGCTTTAGAGTTAAAATTTTCTATAATCCTTTCTAGTAATGTTTATTGCAGTTTTGAATACCTGAATATGACCCTTCAAAGCCTTTAAATTCTTTATATCATCTCATTATAATGAGGGATTCCTACTTGCCAAAATAACTTGTCAAATGCCATAGGCTTTTGGAATATCAAAGATGAACAATAACAGTAAAGTGTTTTTTAATACCAACTTTTGCATAAGAATTTGCTAAATAACTAGTAGTAGTCGATGAATGTGCTAGCTCATTCTCTGTAGAAAAAGCAACTACTTTAAAGGCACATTATTCATGGTTGATCTCAAGTGAGAATTAATCAAAGAACCTGAAGAAATTGAGTTTACCATTAAAACAATCAAGAACAAATGCAATCCAACCCACATATTAGGAAATGCATCATTAATGTTTCCGTTGAGAATACCCTAAAGGAAGAGTTTTTAAGGAAGTGGATACATTATATGGAAGCAATTTGACAGACATTGCAATTTTTCCTAAAGTTCCAATTAAATCAGCATTCGGCCAAAATGCAAGATAAATTTCCAGGTCGAGAAAATTCTTTGTACAATGCTTTTAGTTAAATTTTTAGTATATATTATTCAAATACCTTTATAATGCAGAATGCCAACTAAACTTTGTAAACATTTACGAATATATAGTTACTCTTGTATTTGAAAGCAAGTCTTGAAAAATGAACAAATTGTGGATGCCAAATGTTCTCAAGTTTCTATAAGTTATTAGTTGAGGAATTGCAAATGAATCTCTATGGGTTAATTTGAAAATATATTTTACGTATCGTCTTTACCTAGTCATTCTGGTTCATGCTCTTGGTTAGAACAATCTCTTCACAAGTTTCAATGATAGAGCTTCACCGTTCTCCTTAACGAATCCCAAATTTCCGAGATTATCACGGCTGCAATTTTCGTTGACATTTCAGTCTTCCAAGGCGTTTTCCTGGATTTAAATTCTAGGTAGGAATAGGTATTTAGCTTTTCTACGAAAAATTTGGTCTATTATGCAAAATTAATATATTGAATAGCTAAAAATTGCCATTTGACCAGGATTTTATTGAATAATATGCGCTAATTGAAAAGTGATTAGTGATTAGTAGAATGTTCAGCAAAACTGAAAGAACAAAATCGCAAGAATAATATAGTTTCATAAAGATTTCATGATATCAACATTTTGAAAGATGTATGTATAGTGTATACACCAGTGAATGGTACAAAGGGAATATTCATGTCACTTTCTTATACCTATGATGTACTTGAGAAATTAACTCACCAAAATATATTGTTTTGTAAATATTTGCAGATTTCACTTGATAAATATTTGTATAGCTTCTGTAACATTCATCGGGGTGTTCGGAAAGATCACAAGTAAGAACCAAATTCGATAGTCTTTCAAAGTTCTGAGATACGTAATGAGCAGCCGCAGCGCAAATACTAATCACTCACGTGAGAGGCTGCCCACATAAAAGTAGCCACATACGGGTAGACATGTTTGGAAAAATTTTTGGCTGCCAATGTGCAAATGATGTAACTATCAACGAGGTAAATTGCAGTGCTTTTTTGCTTTCGTGTGCCACGCTCCAATTTTTATTATGACTTAGTTTGAATCTTCCCTTAATTGCATTATGTTGCATTACGAGTAGGATTTTGATAGACCATTAAGTCATAGGCTTACTAGAACTAATTATTTAAGTGGAACTACTAAAATTGACTTATCAGTAAGGTATAGTACATTTTGTATGGTAAGTTGAGTAGGCATTGGATGTAGCCAATTTAATAATGAAAAAATGTAAAATGTTTGTGAAAAACATAGAATGCATGGAATGTAGGATATAAATCAAGGCAAAAGTAAGTAATCACTTGGATAAGGCCAAAGTAAAAACAATATATTTGTAATTTACGTTAATAATAAAGTAAAGCAACCACAGATTATTTACTATGCCTACTGCTCATATAATAAGGTTGTCGAAGGCTAATAGTTAAAACAACTAACCTAAATTATTTTTTTTATATTGATGGACCGCCATGAGTAAAGTTAGAGTTCTTAGTAAATTTACAGGGGCTCAAGACGAGATGGTATTTAAAATTTAAATGAAAATGGACATCTCCCTCTATTCTGCGGTATTTTCCGTCTTTTGGGCATAGCGCTTTTTGTTTTCAATTTTACGCTGCCATGCCAGCCTTGGTCCAGTTAATCTTCCATGCTAGGTTCACAAAATTCTGGAGAATAGACTGAACACGAATGGACTGCTTGCCCTATCCCGCTATTCACTAAGAAGTAAATAACAGAACTGCAAAATGGACACCACCAGCATAAAGGTAGGATGAAATTTGGTCATATTGCATCTGCACAATTTTCTACTTTTATCAAAAATCAACTACAGCTTGAGTACAGTTCTGAAGTATTTGTTGTTAACAAAATCAAGAGTTTTTAGAAGTTTCTAATGAAAATTTAAGTATTGTTAAATTCAAATAAACAAAAGTAAATTTATTTAATTCTTTTAAATATATTGATTGTAGTAATGGAAATGCATAAAACGTCCTTAAAATAAATTCATAATGATCATGACATATCTTTTGCGCAAATTATGCTCAAGGAAAAATCATCGATTTATGATTCCCTCACTTATTTCTGTTAAAAAACTTTAAATAATTGTAAAAAAAACATAAAATGAATTACAAATATTGTAACAATTACTGAATTTGCATTTTAACACGAATAATTTATATTAATCGCTTTTGTAGGAATTTTAAAAATTTTTTAATGTTAAAGAGACTCTTAATAGTTCTTGTGAAATTTAATAGCCTGCAAATGTTGTAGTTGCAAAAAACCTCTATTCACTTTAATACACTGCATTCCACACTTAAAAATAAAATAAATATGTAGAGGAATAAATTACTCCAAATTCAAAATTTTTAATATAATTCTTGATGAATAGAAAAGTCAAATATTTTGAAAATGTTTAGAGTTAGTACGTTCACCTTTTCAGTTATTGTGACTTTGTTAATTGTACTGTATATCAGCAGTCCTATTTAGTCCAATTGGATTTTTATCCATCCCGATCCCATGAAGTTTTCTACTCCAATAGTTCCTATTGGTCTAACAGCATGACTTCAATTTTGATCAAAACTGGAAAAATTATGAGTAACATCGTGAATTCCGAGGTTCCAGGTTATTCATTTTTTACCCCAGTTTTATATTAATCCCAGTCTACTGAAATATTTAGTCCCAGTCGCATGGGACTGACCAGTAAATCCTACGAGATTGAGTGGTCTTGTAGAATTCTTCGAGTGGATTGTCAAACCAAATATATTCTGAACAGAAATTATTTTTCAGGTCATATATGTGCAATAATTGGCTTATTTGAAACTGCTAAGGTATACATACAATAGAATTTTGTAATGCCTTTAATCCTTGTCTCAGCCAAGGCCTTTTCAATTTTTTATTTGGTAGTTATTTCAATTCCAGTTCTGGTCAAAATCGAGCTAGAAAAAAATTTAAATTCATATGTGCATGGAGATGATAGATGAAAACATTCATGCAGTAAACTTACATGCATCGCATAATTTCTAAAAATAATTCTATTCATGGCAGTGTCATTAAATATTAAATAAATTATATAATCCAGCAGAGGGTTGGAACTGGAATTTGAAAATAATGTTAGACGTCACAAACGGGTCCAGTCTTTAAAATATCTGCAAACATTGCCCACAGTTTACATATTTACGATTGAAGCTAGATTTGGCTTAGTTTTGCCAGTGTATTGATGTCATTATTTATCCAATGCAATTTGATTTTAAACAAATATTGTCGTTGAATTCGCTGTTTTGTATGATTCAGAGTATTTTTAGTTATTTTAATGTATTTTTATTACTGTTTTTAAATTTTTTGAAATACATTTCCAAACATATCCATTAAATTTCTACTCAATAAAAAAATTCCCATTTCCGTTCCATTTTCACTTCCATAAATGGAACGGAATCGAAATTTACATTTCCATATGCAACTTTGCAGAAAATAGAGCATTTTTCTTAGACTTTTAAGATTACCATGCAATTTTCTCTACATATCTTTAATATGTTATGATACAATTACTCTTAAGTAGTTTATATTTTTAACTCAGAATTTCCTATGTATTTAAAATTAACTGGCCTTTCTCCTTTTTGTAAAAGTAGTTTTGTCTTTGAAATGTGGAAAGTCAATCAATCATTAAATGTCCGGTGCTTAGTAGGATTTAAATAACAATTTTAAAAAGGATTCACTGAAACATTAATATGTTACTATGAGGTTAAAATATTTTTTGAAAAAATTATCAGACTTTCAAAAAAATTTCGGTAAATCTTCTAATTTCAACATTTTTTATTTACAATAATTGCTATTCAAAAACTAGTCTAAAAATATTTGAAATTCAAATTATTATGGCCTCTGTGCGCTGACGAACTATGTCAATACAACAGTTTATTAAATCATAAATGCCATGGGAATTAGAATATAGATAATAAATATTTTCTACATATAAAACTAGATTTTTATGGATTTGAAACTGTTCTATTGCTGTGAAAGTAGTGTTTTGCATGTTTAGATTTTAACTATATAGTTACTTTATTTGTAATTTTGTGGTAAAATGCAAAACTAAGTTAAAAACATGCCAACTAAAACAAATCCTTCTAAATCGAAGCAAAATCAAATTCGACGAAATCGAAATCGAGAAATCATAGTCCACGCAAAAAGTCCTCTAAGAGATCTGATATGAAGTCAAGAACTCCAACTCGAAAGCCGAAATCAAAGTCACTTAAAACATCATCTACTGAAAAATGTATCGTTCGAGGAAGAGCAATTTTCTCGGATGATAAAATTCGATTCAATTTGCGTATAATTGGTAATCTTAAAAATGTAATTGATTTGCTGGGTTAATTATTTCAAGTACGTCATAAAATTAGTCTCGCTGTTCACATGCGTACATAGAGGAGCTCAACATTATCATAGATATAATAGGAAAACTAAATAGAAGTTATAGTTAATGATAATTGAAAGAAACAAAAGACAAAAGAGAATGATTTCCTTCTAAAATTAGTAAAATCCCCAAGAAGTTGGAGTAATTATATTTTTTAATGAAGGAGACTTTATGTATATATACAAATACTTAACATTTCGTACTATGGAATTTGGTTTTTTGGAGAACTGAAAGGGAATTTATACAGAATTCGCACAGTAGCAGCAGCCAATTTTTCCATTTATTGTGAATTTTTTTGCCCTTACTCCATCAAAACTAATCAGAACCCTATAATTTTTAGCATGATAGTAGGGACTAATAAAACACTACATCGTACAACAGTTCAACTATTTATGTGAAGAAACTATATCATTAGTAAATTTTGAAAAATACATAATGGTAGAAATACGTGTGTATGGAAATAACTCGATTTTGAAAGCCCTTTAGTAATAAAAAGACAGCAAGTTGATTATCCTAAGCTAAAACATGCTTAATAGATAAAAACCTAACAGTAATTCTATAACGACGATGACCACGATGATGATGATGATGATGATGAATGCGATGTGATGATGATTATTATTATTATGATGATGACGCTGATAGTGACACTGATGATGACAATGATGATGATGATGATGATAATAATAATAAAGAATTTTTTAATTCCTCTAAAATTTGGTATCCTGATAGAGATACTTCTAATAATATCTAAACACTGAAATTGAAGATTCTATTTGAAATTTAGAAAAGTATATGATACTAATGTAAAATCTCCAAAATGTAATTTTATTTTTCTACTTCATAATTATAACTTAGATAAAATTCAATGTATTAGCGTGCACTGTTACGAAATAGTCAGTTTTTTTAAAATTCGTCCCATTTTTTGGTCAATTTTTTCCATTTCTTCTGCCCAAACACTGGCCAAGCGCGGCCCCTGCCCATGTTCATTTCGGGTTCAGCACGATTGTATTTCCAATTATGTTTTGTCGATGTAAAAGAGAATTTATAATTGTTTTTCTAAATGTTTTTAATTTTTTTCTATTCTAAACTCATTTTTTAAATTGTTCTAAATACAAGAGACTGCTCGAGGACAACGAAGATAGGAAGAAATAAATTTATGCAAAAAAAGACATTGATTCTCGGCCATATTTATAATTAAATAAAATTGAAGTAGAATGGAATTGACCTGATATAACGGGACAATATATTATCATTTCGTTTGCATTCAGTGACATGACCTTGTTTACATTCAAAATTTTATGATTTAATGACCAATTAAAAGTTTTTGCAGTAAATAGCGGCTTTTGTATTAAAATTAATAAATATAAATGAACAATAATGTAAGTGGAAAAAGCAAAATGCATGCAATAGCTAAAACGTGGTAATCTGGCTCTACGTTTGTGAGGTGGTATAAGTATCAAAGCCAGAATCTTTTTTTATCTTTTTACGAGAAAATGATCAAATTTCAAAATTTTGTCAATATCAACGCATGACTATGTAACATACTGACTTTGTTTTTTCTGAACGCTGTTAACAGCTAATTCGATCTTGTTTGTTATTTACTTTACAGAATTGGGTATAATGAATTGCGTTTTTTCAATATTGATTTTTAATTAATGGGATATGAAGATTTTCAATATCATTTTGTAAATTCATATATTTCACTATGATTTACATGTTCAATAATGTCATTTACATACATGTATATTAGAAATAAAATTTGCCCTAGTACTGTGCCTTGAGGAAACCTCGATCGGTTTAAATATATTCTGGTTTCATATGTTTCATTTATACACGTTGCTTTCTGTTTTATAAAAAACTCATTAGTCACTTATTTGAATTTTATTGAAATCCCTAATTTTTAATTTTAATCCCCAAAATTTCAAAATTCAGTAGAGGCTTTGCTTAACTCTAAAAGAGCTGTACAACTGGATATATTTTAAGATTTATTGGAGGCTATTTTTCAGTAATTGAAATCATTGTATCATTTGTACTATATTTAACGTGAAAGCCAATGTGTTATAAATTGTAACAAAAAGTCTTTTAAATTTTATTGAAAACTCTGGTGAGGATTGAGACAAAATTATACTATGATGTGTAATGTGCTTGTTTAAATATATTATGTGGAAAATACCGATAACAAAATGTTTCCAATATGCATGTTTTTACATGTATTTGACAAACTTGCTACAAAATGTAACTTCATATTAGTGGTAAACATCGAATCAAACATTTTTGCTAATCTTCTAAATATCAATAGACATGTTACTTTGTAATGTTAATTTGCATATAAAATTTGCATTTGCAATTTGTTATTAAATACATGCAGAAATGGGAATAGCTACACATAAAATCTCAAATTAGAAACTTGAGTGAAAATACAAAACATATTGCATAAACAACAAATTCTTTAAATTGAAACAAACATGGCACACGGTCTTCTTGCCAGCATTCTTGTGTCAGGGACAAATGAATTGTATGCTGCAGTTGTCCCAGCAGCTATGGGCTGAAACTGAGCAGATGTGGCAGCGACCAACCTTTTGCTTTGGAGGAGAGGGTTGAACATTATCAAGAACAAAAGCAAATTGTTGTGCTGTGGTGATAATACGTCGTTGTAAGCCTCGATTTCTCGGATGACGCTTTTTGGCAAATGGGATTGAAAGTTGCAAAGATAGTTGACACAAAAATGTTTTCTACTCTTTTCATATCAATCCCTCTTGAAGAAAAGGTAGGTATTTATTGGAGGCTATTTCTTCAGTAATTGAAATAATTGCATCACTTACACTATGTTTAATGCGGAAAACATATTGTTTCGATGATAAATTATTTTCAGATAAATGGTTGATTTGAAGATTTTACTAAAAGGGTGCGTTATTGAGATTGGCCTATAATTTTTCGCAATGAGGGATCTCACTTTTTATACAAAAGTGTTATATTATATCAGACTTTTTCATTATCTTTGGAAATTCGTTTTCAATTATATATTGATTAAATGCAAGGGATAGGTGAAAAAATTCTTTATAATAAAGAAAGGTAAATGATTGGAACCTGAAGATTTATTAACGTATAAATTTTGCCAAATAGTTTCTAGTTCTCCTAAGGTAGATAGCCTAAATTGAAACGTTGCCCTACAATTTGGTCGACTAATTTCTGATAGAGAAATATTAAGAAAATTCAAGTTTCTTAAATTTCTGATTTAAATGACTTTGTATTTTTTTATCGGTAAATTTTTTATTAATATATATTTCTGAACTATCACTATTGAGCCCATTCGACTTTCTAGTGAAGCCTTTTAAGAATTTCCACTTTTGTTCTTAGTAAAATTAATAATAATAATAATAATAATAATAATAATAATAGTAATAATAATAATAATTAATTAATACGTGGGCGATACCAGTGTTGAGATATTTGAGTGCAGTATTCTTATATTATATCTTGAGCAACCACAACAGTAATATAGCCTGAGCAAGTAAAGTGAATCTCTAATCGAATTTAGCAAAATGGGCTGCGACCCCAAGCTCCTTCTAGAGTACAGCCATGCCCAAATTACTTCATCTTCATAAACTGTTAATCACGGTACTTTATTATTTTTTTGCAGACCTCAAAGCCCACATCTGAGATTTATTCGTGTATTGATTCATTCAGTATTTTTGCATTGCGTCTCCAAATAGAAAAATTTGGCTGAATAACGCATTGGGCAGAAAAAACTGATGACATTTTTGGGTAAAAATCAACACTTCGATTAATGTATGTTGTAAAAATAGTACAACAAAATATTCATAGAACAAATACTTAATAACACAGCATATATCAGCAGAAAAAGGCAGAATTTTGGTCTCTAATAATTATATGAATTGTATATACATTAATGCAATTTTGCTATGCAGCTTGCAGGATTGCATTAAATTAGTTTTTCATATGCAGTAGAATTGTCTAAGTACAATTTTTCAAGTGCAATTTCGTCTAACAACAGCACTTAGTCGAACTCTATTTTACATTTCAACTATTTTATTTTCGAATTAGAAGAACTGCAAATTGCCACTTTCAATCTGTTTGCTCGTATATAATATGCTATAGACAATATTGAATAAATACATTACAAAACAGAAATCTAAATAACCTATTCACTGTTTTTATGTTCTTTATTGTCTTGATTAGGCAAACTAGGAGTAAATAAAGATGACTCTAAGCAAAGATCGATTTCAAAAACAAAGTTGGATCCACAAATTCTTTGTAAAGAGGTATGCACGTACATTTTGTTAAGAAGTTTGAAAACCACAAAATTTCAAAATACTCAAATTATATGTTATGCCATAGTATTTTACAAGTTTTCTCCAACTATTTCAGACATCAACAATTGTTGTGTTCGACCGACAGCTGGGTCAGTTTTCTAACCGTGTGAAAAGGGTGAAAAATTTGTCTCGGGATCAAGCACAGAGTCGGTTTTTGTAAAAAACTAAACAATGAAAATGTATTCGCTTGGTAATGGAAGCATCAAAAAGATTCACTCAAATCCGGTTTATGATTATAAACAACCAATCAATAGACACGTATTATGCTTGCAATGCATTCATTTGCCTACTTCCGATGTAGCCGAACAATAATTAATAATTGGGTCAACTAGGTTTTGCGTTTTACAGGGTTAACTGTTCTCTTTGTAACAGTGTCACAATTATTGAATAAATTAAATCTCTAATTTCCAAAACTTTGTTGCGCTTTGTCTGATCAGTTTGAATTATAATTGGAAATCCATTTGTGTGGTGAAATTTCATAACAAATTGAATTTCTGATAATAAATAAAAATCCTACATTGTTCATCTTTCAAACCTTTCAGTATTCGGAAACCTAATGTAGAACAAATGAAAATGCTACTATGTTATTCTATGCTCTTGTTATTGATAAAATCCAGCATCTTGAACATGATTAATGACATATTTAATCATAAATCGTTCAGCAGACTTAACGAACGTTCTTTTAATGAATCAATGCTTAACTTGATCGGCATTTTACTTATCAAATTCTACAATTTCAAAACAATGAACAAAAGTAAAGATTTAGTTTTTATCAACAAAATTTCTGGTGTTCTCCATAAACCCATTCAGGGAAATACATCAAGTTCTGACTCTGTATAACTTGAAAAGTTTTATCATTTTATAAATATAATTAGAATTTCTGAGAATTACTCCTAGCAATAGATAACATGGAGTCATAAAAAATTCGTTTTCACCTTGTACATGTGTGGCGCTCTCTCTTTTTTATACATATATGTCTTCGAGTGCGAACACACTTCTTGTGTATTTTTTTCTCTCCCAATATTTTTTTGCGCTCTTATGTTTTATTTACAGAGAGAAAATTTTTTTTTTCTATATACACTCTATAATATGTGTGGGGTGTAAAATTTTTCAATTACTGAAAAAGATGTTGAGCTTTTCTAATGAGACTTAGTGGCTATTCCTAACTTTTATTGATAATCATAATCCCATAATAAATTTTTTTAATATATACTCTCTTCATGTATAGTATTGCTCTTTAAAAAAGAAGTATAGTTCTCCAATTTCTGCAAAAACTGATTATTGTTAGTGTGACAAATAGTATGTAAAATATCAAGAATGAATTTTAAGGACTTCCATCATTTCTATCTTAAAATCAATATTTAATATACTTAAAAAAAACCAATTTCTTAATTCTGATGACGTCATCATAAACAATGATAGCATCAAATTTCTGAAAATTCTAAATTATTAGTGCTGACATGAAAAAATATTTTGCAAAGTTTTATTTTAATACAATATTTCAATCCAAGTTAGATAGAGTAGAAATCCCCTTTCTCATTCCCGAGGAGCATAAAAAAAGCAATTCTTATATACTTATTACGAAGTTTTCTTTTTACACGAATCTGTCTGATTGTACAAAATAACTGTCAAAGTATTTTTGGGTCTAGCATAACGTCATATTTTATATTTAATTATTACATATTAGGCATTTTGATATTTTCTAGTGGAATAGGATTAGAAAGGAATTTTGAAGCAAAGTATTTTTGTAAAATCTTACAGAATGTATAGATTGATAAAAGACTTCATAAATTTTGTATTTGTATACATCCCATCTTATATACAACTTTACAGATTTCAAAATTCATCATTTGAATACTATGTAATGCTAAGAGTTGCGTAGTTATTCAAAACTTGTTCATTTCAGACTATAACATGTAAGAATCTGCGACATATTTACAGTGCTGTTTTGATATCGCCTAAAAAGTAAATATTTTGCTTTACTTCACATTTTGATTCTATAGCCTTTGATCCAACCTAATATTTGTATTTCCAAGGAATGCAATCTCTCCCTTCCTATGATTCTACTCACATAGTTTTTAGACTTTAATGATTGCTATCGAAAATACCTCAAAAAATTTTTATCCAAATCTGTATTGGATTAGTTGGAACAGTTGAGCCTAGGGTAGGTTGGAACACGATCCTAGTAACCGCTTGAATCATAGTTTAACAATAATTCCTTACAAATTGAGTTGTTAACTTGAGAAATTTCACTTCTACAAAATGGCTGGACCACTGTGAAAACCTTAGTTTTTGGTTCAGATGGGAGAGATTCTCATGTCTTTTAGGAATTTTTATCGCTATGGGTTTCCCATTTGATGGCCATCGCCATGGTTAGCTCTGCTTACTACTCTGATTATAATAGGCGTCTTAGCACAATGCAATCAAATTCCAAAATATAAAATTAAATTGAAGTTTTTTTTCAATATTAACTTTATTCAACCTGGAACTTCCTAAATTCCCTGTCCGACCCAATCCGTTCTCACAGGTGTACAATCCCTACTTGCGTTATCTCTGCAGTTACTCAAATTCAGTTCTTGGTGAAGTTTGAATCAAATGCTGGACTTGCTCTTGCTGTTGCTGGTCGCATGAAAGATGCGCTACTAACGAAACGTTGCTGATGTTTATCTTTGCATCAACTAGGATTTTATTTATGTTGACTAATTTTACAATACATTTTTTATAAACTATCTACTTGTTTCAGCATTTAAGTTTAACTTGTATTTTTAAACCTTGACTTGAAAACTGATAACTTGTTCCAACCAGACCTAAAAGTTGAGTGTAGATTGAAACACCGTAAAAATTTTAAGGCTGATATACAAAAATCAGAGCTTAATAAATATTTTCTTATTATATTTAAATACTCTTATAACGTATTCAAATAAACCATTTCTTGGCGCACATAGAATTTGAAGAAAACCTTTCCATCCGCCCTCAGTCACTCCTAGTAGTTATGTAACAAATATCTTTTTGGCCTAAGCATAGCTCTTCAATTCCAAATTAAATTCGATACTGAATATGCGAATTTGCAAATTATTAAAGTCATTTTCTTTGAGATAAAGGATTTTGTGGAATGCTAAAAATTACTATGAATTTTGGCTTAGTTGTTAAATTTTGTCTCTAACTACAACATAGAAATGTTCAACATATTAAAAACGACGAGTAACCATTAAAAACTTTGTATATTTAATAATGAAAAATTTAAAAATTTAGTAAAAATATCCATGCAATCAAAATGTTCATATATTTTTTTGCTTTAATTTTTGGTACTGGGTGAATAAATATTAACAAATTAATGATTAATAATTCCGTATTCCTCTTAATTTGTCAAAACTTCATTATAATAATGTGCGTTCTCAATTTGACACCTGACAAAATATGTGCCATCAACATGTAAAAATCGAAAATATTGATTTTCGTTCAAAGAATTCGTGAAAGTTGTTTCTGTGGTAAATGTCGAATTATAAATGGTAGTTACGAAATGTTAATATTAAAGAAAAAATATATTACCATTTACCACCGCCGACTAAGGCGAAAATATTAGTCTTACATGTAAATCTATGGCCAAAAATATTTTTCAGTGAATTTATGGTATAATACAGAATAAAACCCAAGATTAAGTAAATTTCAATATTAATAATAAACCAAAGCCATGTTCACTTGTGTTATGTCTATACTACAAGTGGATCGCCAAAAGCATATATTGTCACAATATGAAAAATTTGGTAATGAATTGAGAAAAGTAATTGCAATGATTCTAAGTGCTTTAAAAACAAATGAAATCGCTGTCAAAAATGACCGCGTTTGGATTCTATTTGAGGAGGAGTCATAAGTGTGGTGCTTAGGCAGTGACTGTATTCTAAAATTGATGAATTGTGTGTAATTGAAATTTTGCAGTGAGTACATTTGAATTCAATTTTGACTTCCTTAAGAAATTCCACATGCTGGACATTTGAAGAGTATTAAGAGGGATGTAGCTAGAAATTCTTACGAATGTACTTACCAATAATATGATATATTAGTTCTGGATCCGGTCCGGTCATGTCAGGTTATGCTGCAAGAATCGGTTAATCAGGTTAAAATCTTATTAAATAATACTATTTTTTGATTCTAAAAATTTATTGATTTCAAATATTGCAGAATTAAAGTACAATAAATTCTTGTGAAAGGATGCAAGAATTGCTAGTTGTTGCAATTCTAATCATAATCTACATTTTTGTCATTCAAATTATGGAATTGCAGTAATGCGCGCACTATTTTAAAAAATATCAACTTTGTGGTAAGGTGATACCTCGACATTAACATGTTTAAATTTTTGTTGAATTTGATAAAATAACGTTATATATTTCATATGCTAATCAGTATTATAAAAACAATTTTTGTGAACTGCACATCTTTTCTTCATTAAATTTTGATAGACTTTGTAGTCATTCTTATTAGTGCTGGCATTAAAAAAATTTTATTTCTAAAATCACGATCACGATATATATATATATATATATATATATACATGTGTACATATATATACATATATATATATGTATATTTGATGTAACAAATCACTTTAGGTAACCAATTCAAACATTAGCTATTTTACACATCTCTATGCTTTTTATAACGGTTTGATTTCTTTAAAAACTTCAAAACTACTAAAGGTAGTATAGCCTTAAAATTGAAAAATTATAAATCGCAAAGATATTTTCGATGATATGAATATAGTTGTATTTATGTAACCAAGCAAAAGCAAATTTTTTAAGATCCGGCTAAAACCGTTTAAAAACCGATTAAGTGAAGAGGAACCCAGTCTGGTTCAATCCCGTTAAAGAATATTGGGAACACAGCACTATTATATATTGGCAATTGTTCATGTTATTTAGCACGAACAAAAGTGTATATCTAAGGGCCAGGTACGATCAAACAGCCTGTATCTTTTACAGCTTAGTGTTTAACATAATATATTAAATAAATTTAATTTTTCAATTCGTATGATTTGAATATTGCAAACTGTTTCATTAACTTTCGTCAATCTTAATGATGCCTACATACATAGATTATATATGTCTGCTTGTTTTTTCAACCAAATTGCTTGTTTCAACTTGTGATATCGGTGTGCTGCATAGTTTCAAAATATTCAAATTAAGAGTATTACTTTACTTTTGACTACATCGTGTGTAATNTATATATATATATATATATATATATATATATTTGATGTAACAAATCACTTTAGGTAACCAATTCAAACATTAGCTATTTTACACATCTCTATGCTTTTTATAACGGTTTGATTTCTTTAAAAACTTCAAAACTACTAAAGGTAGTATAGCCTTAAAATTGAAAAATTATAAATCGCAAAGATATTTTCGATGATATGAATATAGTTGTATTTATGTAACCAAGCAAAAGCAAATTTTTTAAGATCCGGCTAAAACCGTTTAAAAACCGATTAAGTGAAGAGGAACCCAGTCTGGTTCAATCCCGTTAAAGAATATTGGGAACACAGCACTATTATATATTGGCAATTGTTCATGTTATTTAGCACGAACAAAAGTGTATATCTAAGGGCCAGGTACGATCAAACAGCCTGTATCTTTTACAGCTTAGTGTTTAACATAATATATTAAATAAATTTAATTTTTCAATTCGTATGATTTGAATATTGCAAACTGTTTCATTAACTTTCGTCAATCTTAATGATGCCTACATACATAGATTATATATGTCTGCTTGTTTTTTCAACCAAATTGCTTGTTTCAACTTGTGATATCGGTGTGCTGCATAGTTTCAAAATATTCAAATTAAGAGTATTACTTTACTTTTGACTACATCGTGTGTAATTGTTCTATTCAAGACAAACACGTTTCACTCCTGCTAATGCTTCTTACCGAGTGAAGTTGTTGTCCTACGGTACTTCAATCCAAAAGAAATACTTTCTTTTTATTGATTCAAAAACATTAGTATTCATTAAAATATACAGCAAAAGTGTTTTTCAAAAACCTGAGCAAATTTATTCAGCTTTACAATCATTTAGATAATTGGCCGCATAGGTTGAGAGAAAACTTTCACAACACTTATTGCATTAAGATGGCTAATTTCGAATCTGAGAAAAAATTCTCCTAGAAGCATCAGTATTACAAACTTAGAAGTAGGACAAAGTTTACCCACTCTCTCTTTTAAGGCAACACACTATTCTGTCTTTCTACATTTTTTGCTGAGTTATTATAATATATGGCATTGGCTTTTGCTGCAAAGGTAATTCAAAATGTACGCCAATCGATACATGATAGACTCACCCTATTCCTGTATTATAAATGCACGTATAATAACGCATTATAAATAATTCGGAAGATTGCATCATTATTCTACCTAGTTATGTGCTGGTAAAGCTATGTAATACAGCATCCGCCCGACAAAAAATACTGTATTGCCCGGCACCCGTACCGGCAAATACCTGAGAATAATTTTTTTGCTGCTATTAAGCAATATAAAAATTTTCAACAAAATTTTGAATACAATTTACATTTATTATATGTTAATATTTTTCAACAATTCATTAATAAAATATGTTTCGAAAAAAAACTTATTTAGGATACTCACAATGTAGTACAAAAGCGTGCTCGTATCCAATCTATAGTAATTATGCGCACCCGACCGTACACACGGGTATAAGTGGGTAAAACCGAGTGGGTACTCGCGGGTAGTAGATGCACTACTTAGTTAAATTTTTCTACAATGAGCCTGATTTTTTTTCAATAATTGCTGGTATCAGTTAGTTAAAAATACAAAGTTTCGCATTTTGCCTGTCCATCAGTAATTGTGGATGCACTTGTTCTTCTTCTACCTCTGGTCTTCACTTTATGCAAATCAACAAGTGCGTGAATATTATCGTAGAACAATTGAAATTGGCACTGTTCGTTTGAATGGCAGGTCTTCGAATGAAGGGCTTTGCTAATTCTATGTTGAGTTGGTGTAAATACCCTTTAATTGATCGGGAAAAACAACATGTATTCACCACTTCTAATAATTACTAATATTTGAAATAGATTATCTACTCGTATTATGATACGTTTAAGTCTAGACAAAATTTTCAAGAAAGCGTCTTGAGGACAATTGCACCGTCAATTTAAAATTCTGTCATTGTCTTTTTGCTGGCGGATAAATGAACATGTTCAATTAAATTGGATGAATTAAATGTAAAATTTGATTTAAGTTATTTTGTTTTACTTCGTAACGTCTAACATAATTAAAGCATATTTTCCATTGTTTAGAATTTTTTTAAAAAAGATGTTATTGTAAAATTAAAATTTTATGCAATATTTAACGTTACTATTAGGTAAAACTTATTAGACCTTAAAATACGTACGGTTCTTGATGAATGCATTGGTCTTAAATAATAGCTTCAGGGGGAAAATTAATCCTGCAAATATAAACAAGCTTGAAAAAATTGTAATCAAACATAGGATGAAGACCGGTACAACATTCTCCAACCTGCCTCGAACCACAATTTTCATTTTTCAAATTTTTACATATATCATCCACAAAACTATACCTTGAACAAGTAAAACCTGTAATAGCATAACATATTTTTTGCTGTTTAGCAACAACTTAGGGTTTTTGACGGCACAAAATTTATAATCGAATCAGAAAACGTCAAAAATTTCTCATTTTTTAAATTTTAGAAATCTTAGAAAGAAATAAGCCCTAAATTTCATAAAATCCGACAATACCTATGCTATTTTTACTTCATTAATGTGATCATAGACTTCTATAACTCCAGCTTTATGCAACTACAGTTTTTAACAATTTAACAATGCAGGTTGAATATTTTTTGGAAAAATTCTTAAGTAAAGAATACTAATGGATATTCTTTGTTGGAAATATCAGCTATGGTATCTTTCAAATTATTTGACTTCTTTTACTTCATTGTTTTCATAGGTAATTCCAGTAATAAAATATTCAAATTTTTCCAAAAAATTTTTTTTCTTTTTATTTTATACTATCTCATCATTGTTAAATTTAAGAAGCATTTGATAGTAAAATATCACATAGATAAGGTCAAAAAAATTAGTCAACGTCAACTCTGAGTTTTTCAAAAATAACTTATACAAATGATGGTCAAGCAGTTCGGACCAGAGCGGGCTAATATTCAAGATAAAATATTTGAAATAACTTACATGTGAATTATATAGTAGTATGTAGTATTTAGCTTCCAAAACTAAGACTGCATCTAATTTGCTAACCCCATGAAAATGCCTA
>CABFPE010000016.1:1880518-1922362 GCA_900660155.1 Hofstenia miamia | reverse complement strand
AAGAAGCATTTGATAGTAAAATATCACATAGATAAGGTCAAAAAAATTAGTCAACGTCAACTCTGAGTTTTTCAAAAATAACTTATACAAATGATGGTCAAGCAGTTCGGACCAGAGCGGGCTAATATTCAAGATAAAATATTTGAAATAACTTACATGTGAATTATATAGTAGTATGTAGTATTTAGCTTCCAAAACTAAGACTGCATCTAATTTGCTAACCCCATGAAAATGCCTAGCCAACAGAAAACTAGTATAATAAACACTGTGAAAATTGAGCGTTTCCTCAAAACAATTATTTTCCATTTTTAGCGAAGTTTAATAGATATCATAGCAATTTCAAACCGCATTTAAAGAGTTTGATTTATAAATACTCTAAAATGATTTTGAAATGCAATTGATAACGTATACTATAAACATGTCTAGACGGTAATAAAATTTGTTAAACAATGTCAGTCATTATCTTTTGCGCCATCTAGCGACAAACAAAAATCTGTGTTAAACATACTTTTACTGCAACATTCTAAAGTGATATTATTGGATTGTATAAGTTACAACCTCGGAAAATTGGGGACTGGCAGACAGGAATTTAAATTTTCGCTCACAGAAATGTGGTAAGTGATCTTAAATTGGAACCTGTCCAAGCAAAATTGTGGTAAATCGTTTTACAAAACTTGATAACTTATAATTTGATAATATTTTCCATTGGTAATGAAATTATCACAACTGAAATCCTAAATTTAAATGATGACTGCATGTTATGAAAAAATAGTGTTTTACTAAAATTTATTATATACCGCTTTCTAATTTTACAGCATGCATCAAATACATTGCACAAGTCAGCAGATTACTTGCAAGAAATTACCCCCCCCATAAATCGAATTTATAATTGCTATTACAGTAAATATTTTTTAGCAGCTATACAATTCTTGAATAACATTAAATTTAAAATACATTCGCAATAATCTAGCATTTAAAATGCCATTTTATCATTAGAAATTTACTAGGTCACTTGTAGGAAAGTAAATTGCAGTGGAGAAGAATTTTATTCGTTCGTTGCACTTTCAAAAATAAATATTTATTTTCAATGAAATATATTATTTCTCGCTATTTTTAATAATTCTGCAAACGATTGAAATTTCCGTTCTATTTTAGCAATTATTTTTGCAAATTTGAAATATAAACATCTGAATAATTTCTAATTAAAATTACACAATTTAAAAGTAGAATATAAACATTGAAATAACATAAATTGAAGAATCTTAGAGATTTTCATATATTAAGTTATTTCTTGTATAAAATCAACTTGATTTTTTAAAAATCGCATGCAAGTGCAAGGCTGACCATAAAATAATATTTTTAAGCACATCTCTTTTAATTTCGAAGATTCAAAATATACATGTTGTTTAAATGCAACGAACTGAATGGGGCTCTAAAACTAGATACAGAGTCCAAAGTGTAATAGTCCCATTTTCAAATTATTCGGTAAATTTTGTCAATAATTGTTTAATTCAATTTCGCCAAGAGTTGATTGATTACATTAAAGCATTTTAGTCAAAGCGTAATCCATGAAACACTTGTGCAAATATTTTGTTTTGCACTTTCCAGTATCTTTCAAATGTACTATAAAATGGACTTTTATTTAACAATTTCTGTCACTAAATATTCTCATCTTCAACTAATTAATATTAGTAAATTTTTAGAAAGCTAGTTTTTGCATTTGTGTTGAAAACTTTAAGTGAATTTACAGTTAATATTTAACTATANTTCAAAATTTTTGTCTATACATTATTTACAATATCTAGAATAACAAATATAGGCTTGCTAAGAGCGCTACTTTCATCATACGAATTGCTGACCGGCGCCAAATAGTAAAATCTTGCTAATAAAAAAGCTTGCATTTAGAGAAAAACTTTTATTAGCAATTATAAATGTTTGCAACAGCGATCTGATTGATAATATACAGTTTGGTATTAGATATACCACACTGTATGTAATTCAACAGATCGATGCTGATGCATGAATACAGTTGATGTTATGCTAAACCACTTTCATTCCATTAAATTTTGATCAATTTAATTGTAGGGATTGCTTACATCCTTACATCTAAGAAATGATTATCCAGATTTAGCAATTTCCAATTTCCAAACAATTGCCTTGCAGACAACTGACCTTGACGTACTCGTAATTTAATTTCAGCATGCTGTGCTTCAATGAAGCAAAATTATCAATTATTGTTCTCGTGTTATACATTTTTGTAAATGAAAATATCTTTTAGGTGAGTAACAGTTGTAAAAACCTAAACTTTATCAAATTCAAATGACTCATTTTTGAACATATGGATGTACAATCAAAATATTTGCATAAATAAATAGATTTACTACAAAACTGCAACCTTCAATTTTTCCTTTAGCCCCTGCTTTCCTTTGCCTAAAATTCTTAAACCTGGTGTAATAAGCCTTAAATAATTCAAGCGAATGAATTAACACTAAAAATTATATTTCCTGAAAAAATAACTAGCATATATGTCACACACATACTTATGCCACAAATCAAATTAAATGGAAAATATATTAAAATGTGTAGTTGTCAGAAGACTTTTATTTTGTGTGTCATTAATGCCATATCTGGACAGTAGAAGTTAAAAACGCATTATACACATATTTAGTTTTTCTCAAGAAGAAAATTGTTAGTTGACAGTAATAAATTCTGATCTTAATTCAATATTAACAAAATACTTCTGCTGAGCATTTTTTATGCATGTACTTCCAAATTTGCATAGAGTGTACCTAAATAGAATTTACTCTTGTTTTAGAGTATATTTATGTAACTTTTTAAAACCGCGTATATTACACTGTGAAATATACAACACATGATTTTGGAATTTAATATTAATGTGTCATTTATTCTCAAATCGGCCATATTCTGTATACTCAAAGCCTCTGCATTTATTGAATTTTGTGCATAATATTCTACAGTAATTTGCATCACATGAAAATTTCAAAATTTGCAAAAATGCCATTTAATGATTTTCAGTTTTTTAAAAGTTTCGCTTGCTAAAAATTGGATAATTGCAGTTTTAATGACTTGATTTCTTTTCAAATGTCTTTAAGAGCAGAATGGCTTAATTTGACTTTAATTGGATATGGAAATCAACGCTTACAAGAAGATTTCGTTTCCTTTTAAGACAAACGACTTCCTATTTGAAGTCATACACTAACGTTCTTACAAAATGGAGCATCCACAATGAAATCAATTAGGGATAAGATTTACCAGTTTATAATGTTTAACTAATTGAATTGCAAGCACTCTCTGGGGATGAATTTCGAAAAGCTGGTCTCTAGAGACAACTCTTTTTAAATGAAATACTGTCCAGAAGTTTCTTATTTTATGCAATGGCAATGAAAACCAGAGTATTCACTTTAATTAACCCACGTAATAACAATGTCTTCATCAGCATCGTTATCATAAAACAAGTTTTATTAAATTTAATAGTCCAATAAACACTTGCCAAAATTAATGAACATTTTATTAAAGGTACAACCTATTTTGATGATTAAAATTATAAATACCAAATCTATAAATTTGTAACAGTGGTCGACATCATCGAGGGTACTAATGTAGTCGTGATTGAGGTTTTGAGGGGGCTTATCGGTGGGTCTGAAACGTCAGAATTTGTGCTTTTTTACCTCATTACAATTCTTATAGATGAACTAGATGAAATGACTACTCATCATTAATAATCATGCAGCCTAATAATCGAATTTTAAAGATTTTTAATATATTTAATTTCAATTTAGCGAAATAATTTTCAACATATTATTACAATTCGGTAGAAATACTTTGATGCTTCACATATTCCGTCCAAAGGTTCCTCACTAAAGCTTCTTTCCTTCACAACATCTTTGCGATTCTTTTGTTAATAGCAGGAGCAGATAGCCATCTTCCAGATCCCTCCTTATGTTGATGTCATAAAGAGGCTTGTAAAAGCAAGGTATCAATTCGTTCTGTGGCCTCCAGACCACCTCCACGATTTCTTTTTGCAAAAGCCTTAACACCATACAAGAAGTTCTTGTCCACTATTACTTTGCCAATACTGTGACTACCAGTATTTCCTTCCCCTGCATTTTTTGACTCTGAGTTTATACCGAAAACATAGTCTCCATTGGACTCTTCCATCATAGTTTTGCTTTTCAAAAGTATTACTACTGGGAAAATTTGTTTGGGAGACGTTACTTTTAGAACCAATCGATACTTACTAAGCAAACTATGACATAAAGTACTCTCGATGTTGTCGACTACGGTAAATAACGATTTTCCAGCTAATTATTTCTTAATACATCCATAAAAACACTCCACATTTCATTTTTCTTTGCAGCTGAATTAAATAAAATTAATTTTTAAAATTAATCTGACCCGGAATATCAATGAAATGCTACATAGAGCGTGCATAGATAATTAATGTTCATAGAATAATAGGAATCTATTCAAAAAGGCAATGGAAAAGCTTCGAAATTTGATTTGACCTCTGCTAAATATTTATAAGATTTTGTTTTTTTCCAATCACTAAAATAAAGTGCATATTAATCAGATGAATTGTACCCCCTCTGTCAGGAGTTTTTTTGTTTAATTCGCACCCATGCTTTAGAAAGATGTGATTACAGGACAATTTATAGATGTTGGGAGTTGACATGAAAGAGCGACGTATCATTGACGGTACTTGCCATATTATGATTAACAGCACAAAAAGCGATTTAAGTGCATCTAGATCTTGACCTTTGACGTGATATTTATCCTAAACCCGCCTAACTTCATCTTGTGTACGTTAAAGTTTCATTATTGAATTTTGAAAAATCATATATATATATATATATATATATATATATTTAGAACTATCACAGTTACTCCTACGTTAGCGAGGATATTAGATAAATGTACATCGGATATATACATATGTGAACTGAAAAATACATGGGATGAATATGAATTTGCATATAGATCGAACAGAAAAACAACGGATGTGTTATTATATACCTTGCACTACATCTACAAAATTCTGAATACCAACGACACATCATTTGCCAGAATTACTTTCTTTAATTACAGCAGTGCCTTCAACACGTTAATGCAACATAAGTTGATTAATGGGATTGGCAAGGAAACGTTTGGCTAGCTGGTTGACTAAAAGAATACATGCATAACTGAAATCAACAACTACAGTATGAAGGAATAAACTTTACAAAAGGAATGAATATGTTGATTGGAGTACGTCACAGTTGGTCCTCTTAGTGGTATGCTTTTCACTGATGAGACTATCCTCATCTCCAATAATGAATTGGACATTAATCGTAACCAATGTGATATATCGAAATACTCTGATGATACAAGGATTATCTGTAAAATACGTAAAAACACTGAAATTAACGATTTTGAGTATTACCAATATAACCATAAATATATTAGTTAAGGCATCAGAAAAATGTAATTTAAAAACGAATGTATCGAAAACAGCGGAGATTGTTATAGCACATCCAAACATTATAAAGGATCCCATGAAAGAGGTCATACACTGCACCAGCAATTGGTGGAGAAGAAACTATACGAAGAGTTGATTCCTATAAATACCTTGGATTATACATAGAAAAAAACTTAAGATGGGAGGAACATGTAAATTCTTTGGTGAGGAAAACAAATCACAAAATTAAATGCACGTCTTTCTTTATGAAATTTTTAGATAGGTAAAATCAAGAGTATGTTTTGAAAACTTCTATGTGTCCTAATTATTTTAAATGCATCTAAGTTATGGGTTCCAGCATTAACGGAAAGTCAACGGAAATGTTTAGCAAGGCTCTTAAATTATTGTCAAAGATCAATAACATTGAAAAAAGAAAATATGTTGATTACATTAACGAAAAATTTAAAATTAAATTTGAAGCCACTATTCATAAAATCCTTAGAGATGAAAATCACCTACTCCATGATGAATTTGAAAAATCCAACAGCAAGACTCGCAATGAATATGTTTTACTGAAATACCGGCATTTTGCTTATAAGCATTCTTTCATCTACTCTTCCAGCAAATATCTGATCAAAGGAACTTGCCCGCATTTCCTATTGCAATGCTGTCTATTCCCCTTTACATTGCAGTCTTGCTGAGATGTACAGGAATTAAAACAGACATATATATATCTGCCGTCGCAAAGCAAAACAACTTAAGTCCAATTCTTAATAAAAAGATTTAAATGCCATTTTATAGATCCAAACCTATTCTATCTATAGTCTATCTAGTATAGAAATAAAAGCAATATGAATGAGGAAAATGATGCCTAATAATTTACTCAAAAAACTTAAGTCCATGGGACTACTAAGGCAAAACAACATAAAATACTTTAAAGAATAAATTTTTTACTTAAGTTGTTTTGCTTTGGACGGCAGATATATATATATATATATATATATATATATTCTCATCTGGTAAATTATAAAAAGTAATGATTAAAATTGATTCTTGATTCCTATATACTCTCTTATCCATATATTACAACAAATAGTATTTTTCAAATATCAAAGAATGGGAAAGGTAAACGACAACGTTTGATGATAAGTTATTTATTGTTGGTTTCAAGAAAATTCCAAGAAAATAAGATACAATGCCATAGTTGAGGTCCATATTTAGGGCAACCTTAAACAAGTAATTTAGTCAATTGAATGTAGCAAAATGCGACGCCAATGTACAATGACTCATATTAAAACAATGCCAAAACAATCTTTTAGTTTGTAAGAGCTATTGATTCTATTTGGTACTTTATAATTTGTTAAGAGCCAAATTCATTAAGCTTTAATGCATGGTGTAGACCTTGGAAACAAAGTCATTGTCACTATATAAAACATAAATGCCGATAATATCATCTACTGTAGATCCAAGCCCTGATAAGAACTTAAAATTTAAATCAGTGCCAAAGTGTATTAGGGTGAAATTATAGATTGTGATGTATCAAATTAACAACGTTATTATGACTCAAAATATAAATAGTGTATTGCGCAGTCTAGATATTGTGTAATTAAGCGCTAGAAGTACTCGTGAAAGCATGTTTAGTAGAGGGTTGTGGAATAGATTTTTATTACACTAAAGGATGTGAGGTACAGTGTTGTAATTGGCCAATGCAAGCTGAATTTAAGCGAAAAAGTGATGTAAATTTGTTTACTTACACACTTGATTGAATTTCCGTGGGATTTAAAGTACGTTCAGCCTGTATTGACCAATTAAATAAGTGCAGTTCGCATATCCAGTTAGTGATAGAGAATGCATGGCTTTACCTTTAAAAGTCCCCTTTGGGGACTTACAAACTTATATACATATATATATATATATCCTGTTCTTGAAATATTTTTATATTTACCTTTCCCAATAGGTCCTATTAACTTTAAAGAACTTTGAATTATCCTTTTTGTAAAAGCCTTATCAATGTGCATCAAGAGAACAAATAATTTTTTTTTTGAGATCCAAGCTGTTACTCAATGTATGATTTTTATTGATAGGAAGACATTTGAAGCAATAAACGGAATTGCTTTTTCTTTTTTTAAATTAATGTAATCACTTGCAATTATGACAAATGGTTCAGAAAAAAATTCAAAATTATTCTTAAATAACTTTTTTGCCGAGAAAATTTAAAAACAAGATAGGTTATTTCAATGCAAAGTTTTTTTAACAGTACGTGGCATAGGTTACATATTCCCCTTGCTAAAGATTTCTTATATCGGATGATCTTTCAAATAAACATAATATATAATGTATTGCAAATTAGTTTTCGTAATATTCAAATCATTTTTAATTCCATGTGACATTTTAAAGTCTAAATATATATATTTTATACAACGGCCTCTAATTCCATTTATAACCTTGAATTTATATAGCGAGCGTTTTTTCATCTAAACTGTCAAAGTGGTAATTGAAATTGAGGACAAACTTCATTGTTGCGCAATTAACTTTGCAGAGATTAACTTAATTGGGCATACCAATTTTTCCCCAAAACAATTGCACATAAAATCTAAAGAATATGATTTTGTAAAGGAATTAATTTATTTGCCTTAAAGAAAAACATGAAGTAGGTTAGATAAGCAGCAACTCGTTCGTCTGCTCTCAAACTAAGATATTTTGGTTTGTTTATAAAGAAATAAACACATCTTATGATCAACTCAATGCATATTTCTTTGGTTGACCTGTTGCTCAGTTTAAATATTGTTTTAGCACGTAAACAAAATACTGGTACTCAAATGTGATTGGTGACAAATATTTGATATATTGCAAAATTCATTTTAGGACTAAATATAAACAGATACTATCTCATATTCATACGTAGCGTCTTTATAAATACAATGAAAACAATAATTAAATCAAAAGTTATGAGAGTTATGAAATGCAGTGCTGTGCAAATTAATTGGGACAACGTTGAAATTAAACATTGCTTTAACAGATGCATTGCTATATCATTGGCTATGCAAGTAACATTTATTTATTCAATTCTAGTGTTTGTAGAATGTTCTAGTGACATTTGTTAGCAATGATTTCAGGTTCTCCTAATGTCATTTAAGCAGAAGCAATCATAGTAACAGGTTATCATGGATGTTAGGCCACGGATTCGTGCAGCTATTATATCTTTTAAATTACATACTGATATGACTATCTGATAGATTTCTGAACGTTTAGGTGTAACAAAGCCGACTGTGCGACGTTTTGTGAAGAGGTTTGAAAATACTCGTCTTGTGGGGCAGAGAGGAAAGGAATTTGTGGAAGGAAGCGCAAGACAACATCACGTCATGGCAAATTTTTGATAAGAAACAGTAAAATCCCCAAAGAAGGCAAGCGAAAATTTTATAAGGGATTTATCAGCATCAGGAATTAATATCGATTCTTCAATATTCCATCGTGACTTATCGCTGTTAGCAGGATTTCCAGGAAATCATTGAAAACACAACTGTTGACACCTGATATGAAAAGAAAACGACATCAGTGGACACGAGATCATAAGTACTGAGTTGTAGCTGCCTGGAGCAATATCATATTTTTCGCTGCAGCGTATTTTGGAGTTCATGGTTACTGGTCATCGGTAGTGAGACGAAATGCAAACGAGTCTTTACGAGATGGACACATTCAGAAAGCCTCAAAACATCCGCCTAAGAAGATGTTTTTGGGATGTTTCACTGCTAAAGATCCAGGACGACTCATTCGAGGTGAAGGAATGATGAACAGCAATAAGTACAAGGATATCTTGCAAACCTATTTGCTTCCTTCTGCAGAAAGAGGCTTTTCAGATGGAGGATAGATTTTTCCGCAAGACCTTCTCCGGTATCCTATATCGTGAAAAAATATGGAATCTTCCAAACAACTTGTCTAGATGTTCTATGAACTTGCCGGATATCAACCCAATCCAAAATTTGTGTAGTTAAACACAGGATCGCAAAAGAACCCTGCTCAACCATGGGAAAGCTTATTTCAGCCATTATCAAAAGCCGTTACCATGATAAAGAACTGGAAAAATGTGTTTCCACACTGTGGTATCAATGCCAAAGCGTGTGAGAAATGTCTTATTGAATGTGAGTGGAATAATAAACTTTTCACATTATTTTGTTTTTTACAATTTATTCCTCTTTACCAATTAATTTGCACAGCACTGTAGCTTTATGGCAAATTTGTAATTACGAATATGAGAGACTATATCATTAGTAGTTGAACCCAAGGGTGGAAGCGGATTTTTGGTCCAGCCCGGCCCGCAGCTCATGTATTTTCTTAAAATTTGGCCCAACCCATCCCGCAACCCATGTAGTTTTCCAAAAATCTGCCCGGCCCAGCCCACAACCCACATTTTTTCACCTTTGGTCCACATTCAGCCCACTTACTTTAATCAAATTATCAGTTTATTACTAAAGACTGGTAACAAAGGAAAATAGAAAGTGTAGAAATAACATCAAAATCTACTAATATAGAAGTGCTTTACAAAAATATCAAATCGAAAGTCCCTTAAGGACGACTAACTTATCAGTATTTTCTGGAGTCAAGCTATCACGTTTATCAACAATAATATCACCAGTAATAGAAAAATGCTGTCCGCTTTCAGTGGAAGAAGCCGTCATAACCAAGGTTTTTCAATCAACGACACTTAGTAATACGAACACGTGCTTGTTGTTTCCCCAGAAAAAGAGAGAATTATCATATATATTCTCAACAAAGAGCTTACGATATCTGGAGAGTTCTTCTTCAATTATCGGTGTCAACATTTGTAACTGATTTAGGAGCAGGCGAATCAAATACATTATAAAAATTTGCAATTGATAAGATAGAAGCAAGATCGCAACAGCCAAATAAACTGTTTTCTAACATTAATTACACAATTGTAGCCCGCAATTAATTCAGTTTTGACCCGACCCGGCCCGCAACTCGCCTTCAATATTTTTTTCCGGCCCAGCGCATGGCCCACATAGGCNGTGACAAATATTTGATATATTGCAAAATTCATTTTAGGACTAAATATAAACAGATACTATCTCATATTCATACGTAGCGTCTTTATAAATACAATGAAAACAATAATTAAATCAAAAGTTATGAGAGTTATGAAATGCAGTGCTGTGCAAATTAATTGGGACAACGTTGAAATTAAACATTGCTTTAACAGATGCATTGCTATATCATTGGCTATGCAAGTAACATTTATTTATTCAATTCTAGTGTTTGTAGAATGTTCTAGTGACATTTGTTAGCAATGATTTCAGGTTCTCCTAATGTCATTTAAGCAGAAGCAATCATAGTAACAGGTTATCATGGATGTTAGGCCACGGATTCGTGCAGCTATTATATCTTTTAAATTACATACTGATATGACTATCTGATAGATTTCTGAACGTTTAGGTGTAACAAAGCCGACTGTGCGACGTTTTGTGAAGAGGTTTGAAAATACTCGTCTTGTGGGGCAGAGAGGAAAGGAATTTGTGGAAGGAAGCGCAAGACAACATCACGTCATGGCAAATTTTTGATAAGAAACAGTAAAATCCCCAAAGAAGGCAAGCGAAAATTTTATAAGGGATTTATCAGCATCAGGAATTAATATCGATTCTTCAATATTCCATCGTGACTTATCGCTGTTAGCAGGATTTCCAGGAAATCATTGAAAACACAACTGTTGACACCTGATATGAAAAGAAAACGACATCAGTGGACACGAGATCATAAGTACTGAGTTGTAGCTGCCTGGAGCAATATCATATTTTTCGCTGCAGCGTATTTTGGAGTTCATGGTTACTGGTCATCGGTAGTGAGACGAAATGCAAACGAGTCTTTACGAGATGGACACATTCAGAAAGCCTCAAAACATCCGCCTAAGAAGATGTTTTTGGGATGTTTCACTGCTAAAGATCCAGGACGACTCATTCGAGGTGAAGGAATGATGAACAGCAATAAGTACAAGGATATCTTGCAAACCTATTTGCTTCCTTCTGCAGAAAGAGGCTTTTCAGATGGAGGATAGATTTTTCCGCAAGACCTTCTCCGGTATCCTATATCGTGAAAAAATATGGAATCTTCCAAACAACTTGTCTAGATGTTCTATGAACTTGCCGGATATCAACCCAATCCAAAATTTGTGTAGTTAAACACAGGATCGCAAAAGAACCCTGCTCAACCATGGGAAAGCTTATTTCAGCCATTATCAAAAGCCGTTACCATGATAAAGAACTGGAAAAATGTGTTTCCACACTGTGGTATCAATGCCAAAGCGTGTGAGAAATGTCTTATTGAATGTGAGTGGAATAATAAACTTTTCACATTATTTTGTTTTTTACAATTTATTCCTCTTTACCAATTAATTTGCACAGCACTGTAGCTTTATGGCAAATTTGTAATTACGAATATGAGAGACTATATCATTAGTAGTTGAACCCAAGGGTGGAAGCGGATTTTTGGTCCAGCCCGGCCCGCAGCTCATGTATTTTCTTAAAATTTGGCCCAACCCATCCCGCAACCCATGTAGTTTTCCAAAAATCTGCCCGGCCCAGCCCACAACCCACATTTTTTCACCTTTGGTCCACATTCAGCCCACTTACTTTAATCAAATTATCAGTTTATTACTAAAGACTGGTAACAAAGGAAAATAGAAAGTGTAGAAATAACATCAAAATCTACTAATATAGAAGTGCTTTACAAAAATATCAAATCGAAAGTCCCTTAAGGACGACTAACTTATCAGTATTTTCTGGAGTCAAGCTATCACGTTTATCAACAATAATATCACCAGTAATAGAAAAATGCTGTCCGCTTTCAGTGGAAGAAGCCGTCATAACCAAGGTTTTTCAATCAACGACACTTAGTAATACGAACACGTGCTTGTTGTTTCCCCAGAAAAAGAGAGAATTATCATATATATTCTCAACAAAGAGCTTACGATATCTGGAGAGTTCTTCTTCAATTATCGGTGTCAACATTTGTAACTGATTTAGGAGCAGGCGAATCAAATACATTATAAAAATTTGCAATTGATAAGATAGAAGCAAGATCGCAACAGCCAAATAAACTGTTTTCTAACATTAATTACACAATTGTAGCCCGCAATTAATTCAGTTTTGACCCGACCCGGCCCGCAACTCGCCTTCAATATTTTTTTCCGGCCCAGCGCATGGCCCACATAGGCCAGGTCAGCCCACGCGGGCCAGCCCAACCCGCTTCCAGCTTTGGTTGAACCAGCGTGTTCTTGCAATGAAAAAATAGAATTTCAATTGCATTTGTTAGTTCTATTATATGAATGCACATGACATGATTGCGAACTCTATTTAGTTTTGACATGCGTAAGCGTTGGGGGCGGAGTAAACTACCTTTATAAAAATGTTATCATTATTCTAATGTTGGGCACTTTTTAGAGTTAGGTATGGATTTGTGTAATTTGCCGACAGCTGAATAATAGCCCAAAATGATATTTTTCTGATCATGATCAAAAATATATAGTATAGACATATAGAATCTCACTGACAAGCCAAAATAGTAAAAATAAAGGCCAATATAGGAAATATGATAAGATTAAAAATCATTCAGTAAATGGTCAATAAAATTTACACCGCATTACTATCTGAACACTAGGTATAGGAAGAAACACACTTACACATAGATGTGTCGAAATTCCAGGATCCCTAATAGGCCGGAAATTGAATGAGAATGGGAACAAAACTATTTGTGACTTCTAAGGCACAGTAAGTTTGTTGGGATAAATCAAGTGATAAATTTTTGCACTGAATAAGCATAAGGTAAACAAAGTAAAATAGAATTACAGTAATTGAAAATATTACAGTAATAAGGTTTGTATCCACATTTTTAACTTTGTCGATTTCATTGCTGCTTATAAACTACAAAAACAATTTTCTTAATTGAGCATGTTGTAATAATTGTTTATTACAAACGTGAATTCATTTATAAAGAGGCAATAGAATTCATAACATAAAGTTTTTAAAAATTGTCTATTATGTAATTCCTCTCACCATAAACTTTATGGTACACAATTCTTACCCATGATAAGTGATTATTATTTTTAATCAAATTACAAATGCTTGGTTAATACAATTATTGGTTAATTAATTCGTGTAGATTTGCTGCGAGAAAATTTAATCATTTACTTATCAGTCATAGGAAACTGGGCTGCTGAATAATTGAAGTGATTGGTTTAATTTATTTCTGTTATTGAAGAAAACACATTGTCTCATGCAATTCAAAGGAACAGCTGTTTCAAATTTTAGATGTTAGTTACTAGAGTACTTGAAACCTTGTTTCATATTCTTACTTCAATTAAACAGGTATTCAACCAAACCTTTCTGTTTTTAATATCATTTTTTCAATAGCTATATTACAGTGAATATTAATGTATTACCTGAACATATGTTTTTTAAATGTAATATTGAGTCTTCCCATTAAGCGATATCAAAAACCCAACGTTGAATTTTTTTTAAAAGCTTTAAAATTTTTTTCAAAATTAGAAAGTTATTTCTCTATTTTGATGAAGAGATTGCTCTACTGCATTTTGAAATGAAAAAGGAAAAAAAACTCCTCATTAAAATAGTTGATGTAATCAAATAAGATCCCTGATTTTTAAAATAGCTTTGTAAATGGTTCTAGATGTTCATCTCTTTTTTTTTCAATTAGATTGTCCAAAAAGTACAAGCTTTGTTCACCCAAACCGTTATCTAATAACATTTGAGACTCTGATTTGACTTGTTTACGTTGCTCTTAATTTTACACCAAGTGTGATCCACAATGTCAAAGTATGATAATAGTATCGCCAATCAACATTCAAATGTGATCCCTTTAGCAATATCACTATATATTGAGTGTCTTCATTATTTAGTAAATATCATCTGAACGCCCTTCCTATTTTTAACCTTCAACTTCACCAGACTTAAGCCGTTTTGTAAATCAGTTAAAGTGTTCATAATAAACCGATATATTTGAGCAGTAGAAATACAAATATCTCAAACTTCCACTATTCTTTGGATAGTTTTACCAAAAAATATCTCCCCATGCAACAAGGATTCATAGGTAATTGATGGCCCATTCGTGTTTCCATTTGTGGAATTTATTAGAATTTGGCTGTTGGGACATTAATGGCCCAATCACATAGGAAACACTGAGCCAACAATGAAGTAGTTTCTACTAAATTTAATTAATTTCAGAAAAAAATTTTTAAGTTATAAACATTGAATGAAATTTAATATTAAAATAAATGATAGTATGAAAAACAAATGTCTGTTTTATTTTAATAGAATATTGTCAAATCAAAATATTTAATATTGGATTTTGTATTTAATATATAATATATAAAATTCAGCTTCATTATTGGCTCATTGATGGATTCATCGTTGGACCATTAATGGCACAGTGGGAAAAATTTCAATACTGTAAAAAATAGTGCTATGATTAAAGAATCGGTAAATGTATGATTGTATGATATTGACAAACTTAAACCTACAAATAGAAGATTGGTTTAACGTTTTTGATGACTCATATTAAAAGTCTTTTTTCAAAAACGTTTTCCATATTCACACTTACCATAATCGAATACCATTTTGCAATAACTTGAAATCCAGTGTGATTTTGAATATGAGACCTAAGAATTTTTTTAATAACTCCTTATATATCAGATGGATTTTGAAGAACAAACCACAAAAAAATCTAGTTATATTAAATTACTCTTAAAATACAATACGTTTGCATGCATTGACTTCTTGAATAATAACAGGAACTGGACCTTATTTTGTAAATTGCTCATAACTTCTCAGGTGAAGTTGATAAAAAATTGTAAAAAATAATAAAAAAAGTTATCTAAGAGGAATATTTTACTGCTAAAGACCAATAAATGCAAACTAACTCAAGACAGCCACCCAAATATAAATTCAGCAACTTGAACCAGATCTCACCAGTGCAATGATTGGCAGTTTGTGAAATTGGGACAACTATAGCTTGCATTCAGAAGGGAACCACATGAAAAAATGTTTTATTTAAAAATTAACTAAATAATACTAACATGTTTTTAGGATTTTCTTAATATTTTGTTCTCTAACCGTATTTTATAGGGATATTGGGATTTCTAACATACGTGTGTTTAATTGGAGGGGTGCAAATTGTACCCCTACTTATTTTCAGTAGTAATGGTCCAATTCCTTAAAAATTCGGGAGGTAGATTCTCTTAATATAGAATGTTAAATACACATTGATACTGAATATTTTTAGTATTCTTTGTTGAAATCAACATTTTTCAACACGAGGTCAGCAAAATATGTCATTTCCTATAAGATCATATAGATACAATGAATCAATGCAATTTGTTTTACCTGTTATAGAAATTGCATTGCATAGCAGTTTTATTTTCTATGCTACCCAAACTTTAACAAAAAATGCATTATGGGTATAAAACAAGCTAAATATGATAAAAAAAACTTCAGTATAAACATATGTTAGAACTACAATCTGACAAAATTTCTATTTATTTTTTGTGACAAAGATATTTATATAATTTTTTCAATAAATGAATAAAACTAAATTTTTTGCAATGAAGATTTGCCATAAGCCTTATGCTAATCACAATTTTGATTTTAAAATTTGTGGGTGGTGAATCAATTTTGCACCCCCAATAAAAATAGGGTTAAAATCAATTCAATAATTTAGGTCCCATCAAGGCCTACTATAATCACGGCCTGGCGATTTGCAGTACAAAAAAAGTAGAAATAAATACTGTTGCGAGTATGTAATTAGTAAAATGTTGTCCGAATATGCAATGCAAATAATAGCAAAAATTTACTTCAAATTTGGGGAGCTACAACCACTGCATTTCCTTTCCTACAAAAAAACGTTCACTAACCAATTAAATGGTTTCAAAGGCAATGAATTTAATTTAATTTCTAGAAATATTTCATTTCAAGGTATGAAGGTTAAATTTACATTTTGACTTGTATAGATTTATATTCGCTGGTTTTCATGTCGTCAAATCATAAATTTTTTATGCAAAAAAAGATTATTTATTGTTAATGGCTTCATTATATTTGATGGTGGTTTTTACAATTGTCAAGAAATCAAAGCGCTTTAAAAAGTACTTAGATGTGATTTTTTTGATTTGGTTACTTAAAGTGATTTGCTGTATTAAATGTTAGTCTGTGCTGAAGTGTGTTTGCGGCCTCATTTTTGTTAATTTTACTGCAAATCGCCAGACCGTGATTACAGTAGGCCTTGGTCCCATTATTAAAAATCACCCTTTAAATTTTATATTATCTGAAATACCGAGAAAAGGTAGCGGAGCTTTTTCTCGGAATGAAACCTATGTGTAGTTCTATACTTTAATACAATTTTATTGGCCAATATAATCAACTTTCTGCTATTAAATATTTCTTAATATTTACTTGCTACAGCAATATTTCATTTACGATTGCAAAAAACGTCAGAATACAAACAATATGCGCTAAAAACATATCTTTGAAGTAAGTTTTATCGATTCTGCTGGAAATTTAATTTGTAATAAAAACTTAGTATACTTGCTTATCTAATTGATTTTTATAAAGCCAATCTATTACTAGTGTAAACCTACGAAATCAATTTTGATTAAGTAATCAGAACTACTTTTACCTACAACCAGTAAAATGTGAGGTATATCTCTCGAGCAGTTGACTGCTCCATTATATTTAGTAATTGATGTAACCAACTAAATACAACATTGAATTCACCATTTATTTCTATTCCTCTTTTGTTATCATTACAAATTGATATCGAATGGAACAGTCTGTTCATTAATTAAACACGAAAATGGTAATGGACAGTGAAGCTAGGAATAAATTTTACGATTGCGCTTTTTTAGTAAAGCAAAACTAAAAATATGATTGGATCTTTTGAAACGCATAATAGCAGTATTGCTAATTTTTTAAATAAATATAATTTTTTTAGCTTTAAAAATCGGTTAAATTAACTAAAAATTTGATATTTTCTTAGGTTATTTAAATTTTATTATGTATATAATAAAAATCGTTCACTGAAAATTAAAATTTTTTTAACAATATCTAGGATAAATAATTTTTAACTTTCAGTTCAAGGTTAGGATGTTCATGTGGATGTTCACTTTTAATCTAAGAACTTTTATGTTTAACTTAATCACCTCAAACTGTTTACTTTCTCTCTCAAATATGAAGTTCTTAAATTATTAGAACATTGTTTAATAAATAAATTATCTGCTTGGATTAAACAATTTTATAGTGATGCAAAATTTTGTAATTTTTTAAACAGCTGTGTTAGACTTTGCACTGTGCCTATAAACCAGGATGCTTCTAATAGCAATATTTTCAAATTGCGACAATGCTTATAATATAATATTTAATTTGTGATAAGTTATTGCATTTCATTATTTAAGCGGATGTGTTTGAATTTCTTAATAGTTGGAGCGAAAAATAATATCGCTATCACATTAGCTTTAGACTATAAATCATTCTATAATCTATAAGATCATTGAAAGTTATGAGCAGTTAGAAAGTTTTCCATTGAATATCTTTACACTGCAACATTTCATCCTAATGTATTTGACCTAGCTGTGGGTTTTTTGTCAATTTATATAAAAAAAACATATAGTTAGTATTTAACTCTAATAGAAATCAATGTATCTACTATATGAATTTGAAATATACTTAAGGACAACCGAAAATATTTGTATTGTTACCAAAGAAACATTAATAATTATGCCATGGTAAAAACAACATAAATTTCAGAAGTCACCTATCTTAATAGCAATAAGATGTCTTCACGTCAAGATCTTATAAAAAACTATTCTGATGGCAAAATGATATTTTTCTCATTATTCCCCTAAAATTTAAATTAACTTCCTTGACAAAATAAGCAGATATTAGGACTGCATTTTAGTGTATAATTTTGTTATTTTACATATATATATATACATATATAATGGTGATTTGTAATACAATTTTCATATAAATTAAAACCTTCTTATATTGTTTCAACCTAGTTTAATATTTTTTTATTGAAAGATGATTCACTATTTAATCTGTGAATGACGCGTTCGTGATTTATTGCTTCATAACTCATTTAAAATATTTCAAAGCTCTTTTTAATTAATAAATTGTATGCCGGATAACTATTAGAAATTTTTGAAAGCGCTAGTTTACATGTCTAATTCAGACAATTTTTCTGTAATATTTTAAATACACAGTAAATATTTAAATATTTTTTCTATTATTATTCTAATTTTATTAATTGAATGTACAGTTATAACTAGACATTTTCGGTTTTAAAAAATCATCGTCAGAACAAAATTGCGACAACATTAATTTACAATAAACTACATGATCTTCTAGTGAATGTTAAATTATAAATATGCATCATTTAAAATATCTTTAATGTATTCGAAATTAGTTGCGCATTTAGCAATTGCTCTTTATCTTTGTTCTTTATGTAAAGAACCTAAATTATTCTTAAGTATATATGTATATATATATATATATATATATATATATATATTCAAGTAAAAAATATATTAACATATTTAATAAAAATTAATACTTTCCTACTTGTTCTGATACTACTACATTATCTAACGATAAAATTATTTGTATATTTTTGTTAAATTTGTTTTATGCACTCTATTCAATATTAAATGTTTCGCACGTTTAGAAAGCCGGTTTGTTCTTTAACATCTATGAAAGTTAAAAGAATGCGGTCTGTTTTATGATTCGAATTGAAATCATCTCGCTGGAAAAGACATGACAGACCGTTTTGAATTTTTGAACACAAAGTAGTGAATTCGCACGTCAAGTTTAAAATTGAATTTTACAGGAAATTAATTTTGATAAAGGCATCCGTAATTTAATATCCGATCAAATCCCATTTTACTTGACCAACGTGTTTGCATCAAATATTTCGGTATGCTGTAAAAACCTTAGAGCAGACATTTCAAAGAAGCTAGTAATCGCCTTAAAAATAGTTGTTTTTTATTATTAATGCACCTAATAAGGAATTCATGGCACATTGAAAAACATATGTATTCAATGTACACAAAGAATATTAATAAATTTCATCAGATGTGATCACTACCATAGCAAAATATTACTTCATACCTCATAGTATTTAGAGACGCCAATTTGTTCACATACTTTGCTCATATTTTGATAACAATTAGGTGAGCACATATTTTAACTTTTTTTATCTACAAACCCATGTTTTATCAGATATTTGGCCACTTTGCCATATTTCATTTGACAAATTGGGTTGCAGAGGATTTGGCACTAGCCCAAAGTTGTCCTATCCAAAATTGCAATGCAGAGGAGTATTCAGAAAAATTGGGGTTATTCTAATATACCGCAAAACAACGCTTTCCGAAACAAACTTATGTAAACGTGTGATTTGTGCATTGAACAATGGCGAAATGTAAAATATATTTATCTCCAAATAGTGTTTTTAGTCACATATTTGAACAAAGCACACACGTTATCTTACATATTTACCCATTTTTACCACACATAATTGGCCGTCTAATGCTATTTAAAAGAGGTATGTATAAAGATCTGCTAAAATGTATATACATGTAATTTACTTTAGCTTGAATCCAAATTTTTTTAGAATCTAATGATTTATTATTTAATCAAACAACACTAGGTGTGAAAAATTGGAGTCCTATCAACTAAAGTTTCGAAAATTTTAAACGATGCAAACTTTCAAGCCATAACTATAAAATAGTGTTTGAGCCAAAACTATATCCGGTTACGTTATCCTCTATTATCAGATTCTAAACAGAACATATTTCAACTGTTTTTTGTAACAAAGCACAACCCTTTTACAGTCATTTATCAAAGAATACTTCTTGAATTTCAAATAAATACTATAACCAAAATCAGCAGACGAGAATGATTGAGTAAACTTTGATAAGTAAAATACAATATACAATGGCTATCTAGAGTATACAATGCTTCATAATTTTTAATCTAGTCAGTGTTGTTGCCTCAAAGGTCCTTCTCCAAAGATTTCTGTGGCTTTTATTGTGTATGTGAACGAGTCTAATTCAATAGAAAATTTCTATAATTACATGCAAAATGTATCTAAATGCTAATTAGGAACAAATAATTTGTTTTTCTTGTTTCCACTATGGCGTGGAAACTCTAAATTTTAAAATTTTTAAATAGCTAGTGTAAATGCAGTTGGGCTAAAAATTAACTCGGTCCGATTTTTTCGGGTGCGGTCAAGCTCGTGTAATTTATTGATTAATAGCTGTCAACACGTTAACTAAATTGCTGATTCTTAGTTTATTAGAATTTTCTAGAAAAAAGGAAGATAGTGGAAAATAACATCCAAGCAATGCTTGTTAAAATTAGTCGTATTTTCTTCCTGGTTTCTAAAAAAACTATCTTCAGGCTTTTTCTCAGCCTTATTTCTTCCTCTATTATTATTATTTATTTTCACTGCTCAGTAAAGATAGATTGACATTCTCTAATCTGCATCATGGCCTACTACTGTTGTATTAGGCCATGTTTTCATCCAATCCGCATAATCGGATATCCTCAAATTCGCATGGATTTATTCAATCTATATCCAATCTTGCTGCTCAATTCATTCGATTAATTAAGAATTTACTTGTGAGCATGTTAGAATATGAGTTTGAGATTTAAATTTGCTCATAAATATATAATGCAACTAATTACACCAATGTCAGAATGGAAGCTTTTGCCCAAACTTTGACCTAAATTAATTCACTTAGCTCTTTTCCCTTACTCATGCCACATATGTTGAACATTTTACATCATAACAAGAAGTTTGCATGCAATATTTTGCAAATATTGACTTGTATTTAGTTACATTTCATATTTTCTTCTGCTGGGAACATCGCCTAATATTATATTAAATTTTTCATTCTGTTTACTTTATTTCTTAATTAATATTTCATTTGTATATTTTGCAATGCTAGTTCTCAGTTTTGTAAATCTTCCAAGTATTCGAAGTGAATGAATATTATTAAATAGTTTTATATGCTAATCATATCAGCCTCATTCAAACGATTAAGCCATGGCTGTTAATCTCCTAACAAATAGGAAGTTAATAATTGTGATTTCACGTTGGTTTTAAATTGTATCAACTCAAATTTTGTTTTTTGGTTTTCTTATATTACCTATTTGAGACCATTCTACGAATTATGGGCGTTTTCTGTAGTTATAGATTTTAAATAATAACAAGGTATTTTAAGCTTTCCAATTTGAAATTGATTGGAAAGTGTCTTACGTGTGAGGATCCATACTATTTTAACATATGTACCACTTGCCAATTTTTGGTATGTAGACTTAATGTGAGTTTTTTAATTTATTTTTAATAATAACATTTTAAACTGGAGAGCAATAAAAAGGAAAAGATTCGTACTCCCTGGAAACATCCATCCTTTATTCATGTTTGCCTAACAAAATTATATGCTACTAAATTCGGTTATAAATCAAGCGTTAAATATTTCTATTGTATTTATTTTAAAATACGTAAGTAGTAAGAAACCTGACATTATCCTATGTAAGGTTTAAAAATCATATTTATGGATTTCTTGCTGAAAAGTGGTTAGTATTATCATCAAAATGCACCTTCCAATCAAAGGAATTAATCTGCCACATTATTTATCATATGAAACCCGAATCACTTTCCAATTCTGTAAATGAGCCATTGAAATGATGAAAATCACAATGTACATACAATTAAATTTCGGAAAACCATTCATCTTTTGAATTTTTTCTCAATTGTGCAATAAAATTACAAATTTAAATGAAAAGAAGTGCGTCGAAACTTCTGTATTAACAAGCAAATGAGGTAATTCTTTGAACATCAAAGTTTCGCTTAAACAACAGTACAGTGAAGTTTTTACATGGTTGTATTTAAAAGCATAATTCCTTCCCCATTACAAATTTTAATATACAAGGTCCTTAAAAATGGTATGCAATTATAAGTCTAAAAATGCTATTTTAATATAGAAAACAACTCTTATGAGACATAAATGGACCAGAGTTGCAAGTGCTGTACTTGTGTCGGAAATCCTGAGCAAGTTTTTAGTACACGAACTTGAGTGATATTCAATAAATTAATACTACAATAATGTGTTTTGTTTAATCTCAAAATTACTTCATACACCATTCCGAACAGCGCAATAGATTTAATCTTAAAATTTTGTGATAAACAAGGAAGAGTGCAATTGGTTCAATTAAAGAGATGAATGTCACTGAGTTCTTTTAATCTTCTCAAGAAAACTTGTTTACAGTTATTTTATCATGTTTAACTAAAATGGGTATGTCGATTATAATTATGAAAAGAAAAATTTTTTTCCTCCCAAACTCAACCCGTTTGCTTTTAAAAACTAAATCCGAACCCGATTCCACCTCCGACATGAAGAACTTCTACATCGGATTTTAAGCAACTATTCATATGTCAAATAATGTGGTAGGACAAGATCAAGGATTAATTACTTTGAATGATAACGCCAATCAATATATTAGCGATCAAATTTTGTTAGTCAAGCATGAATAAAGTAAAGGTTGTTCCCAGGGAGTATCAATCGTCTCAGTCTGAGAGAGATTTCTCTCATACCGGTTTGACTATGATCTTCCACGGGGTCTTGTTTGTCCAGAAAGCTGAAGGCGTTGGAACTTCTAGTTTTTTTAATATAACGTTTTAAATTTTATGCATTACTCCAGTATTTTTTATAATTGTTTTGGACGTGGGTGGGCTTGAAAAGTATCTTTTCTATTTAGACTGGGATTGGGCTTTCTTTGGATCTTAGTTTGGGCTCGGACTGGGTCTTGGTTTGGGCCGAAAATTTCCCCCATTTGCAACTCTGATACGCACTCATTGGAAGAACTAGTTTTATTAATCATGCATTTTACGTGACGTCAGCCTGTCATCGATGAGATCATCAGATTTCATCAGCAGAAATTTTTGTTGGTAACTAAAATAAGAACATGGAATAATGATGAAGTTTATGCAAATATTCTTTAAATGCTTTCAAGCTTTATCCATTTTCAGTTTGATTGCGGGTACGAAGTTTAGAGAAAGGTGTGTGCCAACAGCTATGAAAGGGAGGCATACAATAGGAAATAATGGCACGTACATAACCCTATAGATATCGTAGACTGCAACATATTTTTACAAACTGTATTTTCACATTAACACCAAAGTAACATTACTATTTAAAAGTAAAAAACATCAGAAATTTTGAAGTAAAAATTAAAATTAATTTTTGTTAAAATGAGAAGAAATCATTTGAGCAATTTTTTTACTGCCATGTCAAATTATTTGGCAATTTTACAGATTTTTACTTTTTTTCAATAAGTTTTCATAACTAAGTTTTAAGTCATTCAAAGTTTTATCTTCATTTCAAAGTAATGTGATATGTTTTGACACATTGTAAATAGAGTTGCTAACTCTTAAGCTTAAGCATATTTCTATGAATAAAGCTTTGGTTATATTTATCTTGTAACCAGGGCATATGCCATGCCATGCAGATTGACCGATAATCAGGGATCTGGGGGACTATCCACTTCCAATATGATTTACTGGTCCTTGGGATAAAAAAACTTAGCGGGACTGGTACCAAAAATGAAAGATGTGATTTCACGGATTGCAGAATAGTACTCAGAGTTTTCTCTAATTTTGGTGAAAATAGAAGTTATCCGGTGAGTAGAGCTGGGCGCCAGCCTGCTGAGCCACGGGCGCCGACATATTTTAGGTCAGCCAGCCACCGGAAAATTTAGACGGCTGAGCCGATTGATAACCCAAACTTGTTAAAAACAAACGAAATGTGTCACAAAAGGAAAGCAGCATTTAATATCGTTGATGTGGTAATGACGGTTAACATTGATTAGATTGTCTTACCAATCAGATTGTCCGTAAGTGCATGATGAACCTTTTTGCAGATAGATAGTTCCACAATACTGCTTGCATCATAGACGGTTGTTGCAGGGTTTCTATATGAAATATTATACAGTCTATTTCAGTTCTATAGATGTTGCTCAGCCGGCTGCCTATCCTTCAACCTTATCGGTTCTGGGTCGGCTTACGGCGGCGACTAACTCTGCCTGTGGGATCAGTGGGACTATTGGACTACAAAATTTCATGGGAATGGTATGGAAAAGGAGCAAGAAAATACTGGTCCAGGATAACCCTATTGAAATATCTTGAGTCAGATTGAATTAGCGACTACGAACATGCAGGCAAAATGGGTTCTATTGTACGCAAATTGACAGTAGTCAGCATAGATAACTAATTATTATGTGGATGCAAACGGTTGACAAGTGAAACTTAATTTTTTATGATGCATCGCCCTCAAATAATGGACGCAATCTCTATTCTCAAAGGGTCGAAAGAAAAGTGACATTATCTCAATTCATCATAGAATTTTGAATTGTCTTGAAGTCCTGATATTCTACATAGTTGCACAATGTATCTTAAATAATTAGGATATACGTTTTATAGACATAGGGAATAGATTCAAAAAGTAATCAAGTTGCTGATGAGGGACGGACATTTTATAAACGTTTCCAAATATAATCGTTAGATATATTTTCTACTCCAATATCGATATTTTAAAACAAAAACGTTTTCTTGCATATTTTCTTTCAAGTGTAACTTCGTATATGTCTTACTAGCTAGACATCTGTAAGAAACTACCAGAATATATTTTACTTTTTGCCTATAGGAAGTAACTATTACTAAATTATTGACAAATTTTTCAATTCGGCAAATATCATCCCAATATTCCGTCATCCAATGCTTGATTGGGCGTAGTAATTTTTTGACGAAGCATGAAAAAGGAAGGAAATGTGAAAAGTATCACGTCTGAAATTTCGAGGTTACGATAGTTTTGAACTTTCAAGAAAACAATGCGTAAACTGTAATATTGTGTTATCAAACGTATTAACACTGTTTTTGAAATGGGATTAAGTTCGCATTTGCTCGAAGGAATCGTTTCCAAGTTCTTTGCATCCAATTACTAAGACTACGTTTTGTTCTTCCTTTTATAATGAATGGCATCTCCAATCAATTGTTTAAATCGCCTACATACGAATCGTAGCCGGAATGCAATAATTACAATCCATTTATTTTCAATCTCTTTATGTGGCTAGGTTTTATTTCTTTATTAAATGGATAATTGCTTTGATTTTTAATCAAAATAACGATTTACGTAGTGGGAGTCATGCTATTGGCTGGTAGTTGGTGGCGTCTCCGGCGAGTTGTCTTGGGCAGGTAAACAGTCAAGATATAATCTCCTGGGAGATTTATTTCAATTACCGTGTTCTTCTGTCGTTATTACTTCCAAATCTTTTTATTTTGCGTTAATAAGTTGAATGGCTTTTCCCAGGAAGTAGGTAGAGGCCCCTCTCTAAGAAAATTTTGGTTTTCTATTAAATGGAAATACGTCATAGATAAGCAAATCGTAAGACATATATTTCGCGAATGGAAGAGGATATGAAAACGCCGCATCGACCTCGAACTAATAAGCTATAGTAGTGCGGAAAATACAAAGCGAGTTTAACACTTGCTATTTAAAAGAAATACAATTAGATAAATGAGTGGATTACGCTAGGATTGGATTTATTGGGAGGCCCCTCACTAGCTTAATATGCTAATGGAGATCTACAGGCACCGATAAAGTTATGCATGGTATAGTAGTGTTTTGCGGGACATAGGATTTAGAACGCCTTGCGCTCGTTGCGACCACTTGTGCCCATACTATCCTCTCTCAATACACGTTCCTTAAAGTCGATTACACGAACATTGAAAACACAAACTAAGAAGTTTCGTTAAACTTCTAAAGATTAACATTTCAACCCTAAAGGGCAAAAATTATATCTTAACATATAAAAAATTAAAACCCTCAACAAAATGAATCTCAAATAAGTCTTTGTTTGTAGCAAGCTCTTTTCCCAATCAGCCTGTTTGGGTGGTAAAGTGTGATTCTATTTGGTGTTTTTGATGTCGCGTACTCTCCATATCTTGAACGTTCCAATTTGCCCTCAGTGGTGGCAATAACATTATAGCAACGTGCTACAGTAGCTAAGTTTTTCATTTTTTTTGATACAATTATAAAAATTTCATTAAGGTTAACTGTTTAAGCGAATACAGTAACATAAATGAATTAAGTTTGCCCAACTGACTTACTGGGCAGCAGCTGAACGAACTCTCTAATTTCAATAACCCCTTTGCGCCGACATTATACGCAAGGTGCGCTCCAAACCACTAATGCATGAGTACTGGGTTTCAAGTCCACTCACTAGCACAATACATATTCACCATTTCTTTTTCACAAAATGAAAACGGTACAATTTCCAAACGGAGAGAAAAATTTTCCTATTAATCAAAATTTTCGAAATTGGAATTAAGCATTACAATTATCAAGCAAAAAAAGGGAGAAGCATAATTCCAGACGCAATGCAACAGGTTAACTCATCGCATCAAAATTTTATATAAGCATTTAGGAAGTTAATCAAACAAAATTGATACAGGACTCTTCTCCCTTCCAACGTTGCCGTTTTTCGTAACAAGTGCCCAAAGATAAGATAAAACAAACAACTTTTCTTAAAACCAGAAAAATTTGAAAAAATTTAAAAAATAAAAATATTAACACAAAATTTTGCGGACATCGTTAGAGTAAAGCATATCTATTACAGCTAAGAATATACAGGTCTAAGTATAAATTTTTCCTGTTCGTATAATACCTTAGGTTTTCGAAAATGCAAAGTGATGCTAACAATTCATTTTCATTTTTGATTCATTTTTTCACTTCGCTTTCATTTTACGAAAACGAAAATTACTAAAATCCATTTCTGAGTTTTCAAAATATTTTCGTTTTCGTATAAGCCTACTGTATTATTATTTATTCTAAATTCATCTCTACACACGCACTTGAAATGTAGATGCAAACTTGCAACCTGTTAGCAATTCCTTCGAATGTCTGCAGTTTATAAAAAATTTATTGAAAATATTAAGCACACTCTTGAAAACACTAATCATAATACCGCCAATTTTGACAAATCGTAAATGAAAAACATTTTTTTAGTTCTAACAGAACTGAGTTGACAAGTTTGTATACTTGAAGGAATCACCCGAAATTGGCTGATCAAAATCAAGGCTGGAAGCCAGCCTATCTTTTGCTGACCAGAAATTCTGAAAAATATTTGTAAGCAATAAGCTCAAATGAGTAATATTGTATGGCATGCTATAGGTTTGCATGAATTAGTCTAATCCAATTATCACTTGAGATTAAAATGCATGTCTAACAACCTCGCATATATGAGCTTTGCATATACGAAGAGTAATTTACTGTAAATTGGAATTCATTATTAATTTCTGCACTGCATTTTTTGATTTATTACAACACATATAATTTTTTCTACGGACTTTAATTTAACAGGATCTGTACTTTAATTATTATCCGTTATTATAAATGACGCCTTGTCAATACAATTTCATCAGATTTGGTGTAATAATTCTTTTTAAATCAAACCCTTTTGTACATTGTTTGTTTTTAATTTATAAAAAACACCCTCAATAAATTGAATACATTTGACAAAAATGAAATTGAGAATGAAAAATATATTATAAAAAAGTGGTTCTGTGAAATTTTGTTATTTCTATTGTACAAGTGTAGTTTTTTAGGAAATGGCCATGTATTTTCACCTGGAATTCAACTATTTCAAAAAACCAGAAGTTATATATTCAGACTTGCAGCTATCTCTGAACAAATGTGCACCCATTTTCACTTTTGTCGACATAACCCTCACAATTTTAGTAATAAATTGTAACAAACATGTTGAATGTATAAATAATAAATATGAACACAAGAGATAGTAAGTTAGGTATCTATAAATAGAGTTTGAAGTCTAGGACAAACTAGTTATTAATATGTTAGACATCAACGAATGCCTTGAAAAGACCAATGTAGAGATTTGGACAGATTCTTCCTTCATTGGTAAATTAGGTGGCCAGTAGTAATTAGTGTTAGCTAATTGCTTAAGCGCAAATTATCTAGTAATAATTTGCAAAATTTTATTACATTTTTCATTCCTTTGGTACATTGGGAAGGGCATTTTCTTCAAACCAGAGATGGAAGAGGTTTGAGGAACTTAGTCCATATATCTAAATTTGTATTTAACTAAGAACTTTTTTATAATTTACTAGAGTGAGAAAATTTTTTACTTAATATTTTATACTGTCCTATCCTTGGTATAAAAGTGTTCTTCACTACATGAACGAATAAGACTTGAATAGCAACAACTGTAAATACTGTATATGAATAATATCATGTGAAGACCCATAACAACAGCCATGGTCTACTCTATAGTTTAATGCATTTCTTTCTTTCTTATAACCTAGATTATAGAAGCCTGCAGCTTTACAAAGATCTTTTACACCAATCGATTTTCTGCTTGAACACTGATAGTAGAAATTTATATGGCATGTAGAATTTAAATAAAATATATAAGCATTCAATTATGCATAAAATTGTATAAATGCATTAAAATGAAATTTCTATAAATACCTCCTGTCTAAATACCAACACTTGTGGACATAAAATTTTTTAATTCATTATTGAATGTATTAAACATTTTGGACATGTTGCCCTACATAATTGTATACATGAATACGTCAACTATCTCTGTGTTCACAAGCGATTTAAGCCTACAATGCGCATATAATGTTGTTTAAAATTTTACTTTGTGAGAAAAAATCAATATTTCTGACAATTTTCAAATTTCGATTTCCGGTCGGATTGGATGTAATTTTTTCTGATCAGATCTGATTAAGATTATTACATTTTATTTCGATTCCCAGTGTAACTAATTGATAATATTTCTAATTGATGGATGTTGACACTAGTCATTATTTTAAAAATTTCTATGATTGAATCTACATTTTAAAATGCTCAATTCAAAAATATTAGCCATACATTTCTTTTACCTGCGTATAAACACTTTTCATAAAGTTAAAACTTATCCCAATTGGAGCACTTATTTTAAAAATAAATAAAGCTTACTCTCATTTGATTCATGCTTTAAATATGATCTATTTTAAGTCTCTGTCCTATTTATTTTTCTGCATCAAGGCAATTCTCCTACAAGACTCGCCTCGTTCCATTGACAATATTCATCAAATGAATGGAATTTTAATTCCATTATTTGGCAGCATGTGAATTAGTTTTAGGAGTGAGTAAGTGTGAAGACTTCTTAGCATATGCATTCTTTTTACAAATAATGTGCATACAATATGTGTTTAAGAAGAATTATAGGGTCGTTGCTATAGATCATTTGAGTTGATCTTCACCCATTTGATACAAAGCATTATCAGTCCTTTTCCTTGGGATATCTGTAGGCATCAGTTTCTGCTCAAATGCCATCCTAAAACACTTCACTTTATGGGTCTTTATATCAATTAATTTCTAATTGAATTTTTACAATGAATAAAATTTAAAATTGCTTGGTATGAAACGAGTTGATATTATCAGCAATGTGCTTTCATGAAGTATTTTTGTAAACGTTTGAAAATCAACCTTGAAAAAAATGTCTAAAATCCGAATGGACTCTAAAGTCACCACTCATGCATAGACATCACAAATTGAGTAAGGAACTTTTGCTGACAGAAATGCCTTGCCACATAAATTTTGACATGAACAATTTTTGAAAGTCTTACCAACAGACAATGCTTGCTTCAAACATATTATTTTATTATTTCGAGGGTAATCATTTCACAAAGAGGAAAGATAGTTATTTAATCATCCAAAATTCAACCACTCAAAGATATTGTGAGGAATTTTATTAGAAATATCAGCTTCAGCATACAAGGAAATGTGTACAAAGGGCATCCATAAATTAGATAACCCTTTAAATGACTAATACTCTTTATGTGTGGAAGAACACGTCAAAGTAGATGAGGTGGACATATGATATCCAAATACTGTTGGAGGATCTTCGAGTTGCAACGTCCAAAAATTGCCATTGTAGATAGCTAGCATAAGTGTTGAGTTGTCTGGGAATGGGAAACGAAGGCATATTTTTTATCAAAGCAATTCTTTAACAGCATATATTGTATTTTTCTTGTATATTTCTATTAAGCGAATGTCTGTAAGGATAAAGAACCCATTTGCTATCTTGTTGGATGTTCTTAATAAGTATTCCATATACAGTGTGGTTGAGAAGAAACGCAACTATTTACATAATAATTTGTTGCGAATAGTTTGTTACTTTTGAACCTTCTAGTATATATTTATATACCAAAATGATGAAAAACACCGTATAATAACATATAATTATTATTATAGTCTAGAGGATTTACTTAGGATAACTGTTTTGTAAATATGACAGCAATTTCTAGGAATATTCAACATAACTTTTATTAAGCAAATCTTAAGAACAGTATTCACCCATGTGTTGTTCGAAGCATATGCTGAACTGACGAGGAAAGATCTGTCTTATTTTTGCATCATTAAATATAGTTTCAGCTACATTGTAAGAACTCAATGTTAATTACATCTCGCTAGCTACTTAGGAGATGTCTCTTTGCTACTTTAATTGACTAATAAACACAGTAGAGTATTTTGTGACAAAAATTATTATGTCTGTCACTTATGGAAAACATTAGCAATAACTGAGTGGTTATATTTAATAATTGCCGATTAAAAGTGACAGAGCCTGAAAAAACCGATTCATGTCAAGTGAAAATAGCGTGTACATTAGGAATAATCTATGTACTGGGAAAATAAATTAGCACTTGAATTTCTTAGTAGATTATCAACACTACCAGAAAATACAACAATGAATTCTTGACACAATTTTTTAAAAGAGCGACTATTATTTTTTAAGACAGGTAGACAAAGATCTCAGAAAATCAGCGCTTTGATTATAAGAATCAATTAGGCTTCATTATTTTGTAAATTTCTGCTTGAAATTGATGACATGTAATAGAAGTAGGTTAAATGAAAAAAATGAAATTCATATCCAATATCTTTTAAAGACAATGAGTATTTGATAAACAAAAACCGAAAAAGACAAAGCGCTGAGAACTTTAGAATTATAAAGCATGAATACCATTAGCAAAACTAGCTTCTTAGCCTCACTGTGGCGAGCTCTTCTCCAAAGCTTTAAGAAAGGAAGTTGATTGCTGGCGGGGATATTATACAACATTTTATGATAGTCATTAAAGGAATTCTGAAGAATTTCAACGTTTCACTTGATTTCGACATTTACGAGGATATGAAGTTCCAAATGTTTTTTATCCTGTTATGTTCGTTTGGATAAGAGGATTGCTTGTTGACTCAAAATAAATGATACCTGAAAACTCCAGTATTATTTATTTGCTCAAAATCAAATTACGGTCATATAATCCGGCGATTTAAAGCAATAACACTTGATTCCAATTCGATTCAGTCGTATTTGTAGCGGAAAATATCGTTCATATATTTCCCTTGCTACAACTTTTAAACCGAGCTGCAAAAATAATGTAAATTAGCTTAATTGTTGGAGCTTTTTTCAAGTGTGATAAAATTTAAAGCTATATTTCTTAAACAACCTCAATATATGCTATTAAATTTGAATTTCTTTTTTCACAACAAACGTAATGGATATTTATAAGCTTAAACAATAAGACACGACTTCTTCAATTTTCGTAGTATATATATATATATATATATATATATATATATATATATTATGCATATGAATGTTTTGCTTTTTCTTAAATAATTAATTTTCTATGTCATAATGAAATGAACTTTTTTCTTTAAATCCAGAAAATAATAATAATTATGCTTTTCTTAAAAAAACTTCCACCCATTTTTATTATGAAATTTTGAAACAATACGAAAAAATCAGTTTTTCAAAAAATATGAAAATTTATTAGTTTATTGTTGAAATTACCTAAATATAATTTTAAAGATAATTTTCTCAGGTTTCTTACAATCCGATAAATAATAACAGATATCTGTTAATCATGCAAAAAGCATTCTTAAGAAATGCTAATCATAGAGAAATTGCTTTGAAGGCAACCAGCTTAGTTTTAATACATTCAATGATACAGTGTCATACAAATTGTTATTGACTGTATAGTAATGTGACATTTAGTAGTAAAAACAATACTGTTTCCTTAACAGATAAGAATTCAAAGTGTGGGCAAACAATTTACTGTCATTTGATGATTCCATTAAAAGAAGAGGACCTATTACTTTAGAAATTTTGGAGCTAAGTGAAAAGACAAGAACACCCCTTTGAAAACATGTTGCTGAGAGATAGCTTTTTTAGCAAATACCATAAAATCAAGAAATAAAAGAGCAAGTGTAAAATCTCAAGAACTTATAGTGTTGTTAGAAAAACTAAATTTTTCACATGTAGCACCAAAAATTGTCAAAAATAAAGTAAATGCCGTTTTAACAACTTACGACTTATGTTTAAAAAGAGGAAATCTAGATATTACGAAATTGGATGGAAATTGGTTATCTGGTGAAGACAAAATCTTTATTTACTACAAATTGAAAGCAAAGATCAGATTGACTATACTACTGCTTATGGTTTATCAAGTAATAAAATTGCGAAAGTTTGTAAAGACATTTCTGGAGAAGAAATATCAATTTCAACCCCAACTCAATCTGGAATTTATAAAGCAGCATTCAAAGAGGCTGTAAAAGTAAAAGAAGCATTAAAGAATAAGTTGAAATTTAATCATCATTCTCTTCATTTAACAGTAAGGATTATCAAGAAATTTTTTAAAAAATGAAACAGAAGAAAGTAAATTGTATATTTTGTGTTTGAATTATGGTAAATCAGAAACGATTTTTAACGCATTGTATGATGTAATTAACAAATTCGATCTGTATGATAGCAATAAAATGATAGTTAAAGATGCAATGAATGTCAACACAGGGAAACACAGCGGTGTTGTTGTCAGACTGCAAAGACTCTTTGCCAATAAAGGTTTCGGAGAACTCCATTTAATAGACTTTCAACATCACATATTAGATAGAAATCCGATTGTGGCTATGGATAAAGAATTAAAAGGCCTGAAAGAATCTCCAAATATTTCATATGACTTCGTTCCTGAACTCATTGATAATTATGATAAGCTTTAAACTGTATTTGCCAATGGTGATGAAGAAATTGGAGAGACGATATGAAGATTTTATTCAATTTAAAATATGTTTTAAAGTTCTTTAACAAATATACCAGGTTCCCTAAAGTACATTTTCAAAAACATCCCAACATTTGCAATGCCTGATGGAATTCACAAGCAATATTAGCTTATTAGCTTTGCTGGCATTTATATTAATGCCACATGAGAGGAGAGGATTGTTTCAAATTTGCTGTTTTGGTTCACGGATGAAATGTACAGTGAAAATGATTTTGAAGACCTCCATGCAATCTTAGGTAAACATGAAAAAGCGTTGAATACGTTGAATAATTTTTGGAGCAAGGAGCCATCTCCTATTAATATTCCCCGTTCAAATCAATGTACAGAAAATAATGAAATATCTTCTAACCTATTGCAAAAGTGATGAAAAATAAAGACTAAGATGCATCCTTTCAAATTCATGAAAAGTTTTACATGTAAGTATTAGGTAATACTTAATTGTCAATGAAGAATTTATTTTCTGAACTGATAAATGTTTAGTAAAGGCTTCTACATGTAAAGTACCTAATATGAAAGTGATACTTATTAAAAACTTTCCTTACACAAATTAGTTTTATCTCAAAAATATAAGATTATTCAGTGTTAATGCATCAAAATATAATAAAACAAGTAAAAATATTTATGTGAATGGTAGCTATCCTAGTGTGAAAAAAATCGAGTTCTTATAAATTGATACCCTTCCAATATTTATATTGCCTAATGTCTTAAACGTAAAGTAGTTAACAAATCCTCTTTCTTTTTAGTCCGATTTCTAAAAAATCTGTCTTAAAATGTGTTTTGTAACTTTATCTTTCATTCTGTTTACATAATTTTCACGGTAAGAGTCAAAGCAAATTTATTGCTGTAAATTTCTAATACAAGGTTACAAACCACAAGCTAGATGTATTTGTAAAATAATAATAAAATATATATAATATAAATTTGTGTGTGCTTGAGCTTGTGGGGCTTTCAAGTTTATACAAAATTTCGAATAAGTGGAGTGTGTGATTATCGTTAGGAATGCATTGTCTATTAAAAAAATATTGAAGAGGAATGTTAGAAAGTTTTTTTTATAATTTTTTTTTCGATTTGAATTTCGTGATCTAAGTTATTCTATATTTTAGTTGCTAAATGGTGAAAGCTATTATAATGTTTATCTAAGCATAAAAAATTTTGAGAACGTTTATTTAATTTAATATATTGTTATAGAAACAAAATTGAATGTTGACCGAATTTGAATTAAATAATATGGATAACATATGTATTTGAATTTGGTAGTAAGGAGATAGTAGTTTGTTCTTTAATCGATAGTCAGATGCATTATTGAACAAATATAATTTTATTATCTTGAAAAAACTGAAATTTTTCCTATTTTCAAAACTTTATTCGAAAAATGAAATTTTTTGGAATTTTCTTTCCTTGCGCATAAAATTTCATCTAAAATGACCCAATGGGAGGAGGTTGTGAAACATTCATAACCTTTATATATATATATATATATATATATATATATTTATATATGTATATACATTACTGTCTTGAATTTTTAAAAATCTTGATGCAAAGTGCTTGTATGATATTAACATTACAGTACTCCCTCAATCCGTAGTCTTTACATATTAATGTGTATTAGTCTTCCTTAAAATTTCAGACAATATATATATTGGCAGCATTTACTAAATACAGTGGATTTGCTTAATTTTTCATGAGTTACTAATTTTATTAACACCAACAAAATAAAAATTTGTCATTGCTGTCAGTAGTTTGCGATTTCAATGTCCCGTTAACTGATTTATATTACAGCAGGTGTCTCCTGATCTGTCATTTAAAATATCTAAGTAGTATGTGGCATTATAATTTTTGCTATCATTATTGATCAGTCTAGAGATAAAGACAAGTGAGTTATTTCAAATGTATTCGTTTATAAGTAAGAAACAGTAAAAAAACTTAAGCTTCTATATATTTACAAGTTATAATGATCTCCTCAACTGGATTTATGAAAACTTATTAGTTTTCTTCTAAGTGATAAATATAGTTTCTTAATATTTTATAAATGATTGATATTAACAATAATAGTTCCATTAGATTAACAACAATAGCTGAAAAAATAAATACTTGAATAGTTGCAACCTCACTATAGCATAAATACAAATATTGTAAAATAAAATGCTAAATTTTTACAATTATTCTCCATTTAATAGAATTGTGTTTTGAAAAGTCTACAAACATTCCAATAGTAAAAATATGTACAATGAAAATAAAATTCTGCTTATACCTCTGTGTATCTTACCGTTAGCGAGTTGTTGTATCGTCGAGAATTTGAATCCTCCCCCCGATCTACCAGGTATAAGATTTTGCTTGTCAAAATTGATCTTTTTTAAATAATACTTGAATTCTATGGAAAAATAAATCTCTATTTTCTCTTGTTAATACAGTTTTTATATAATGTGCAGAGCACAGTGACAGAATAGTTGATCTTGAAAAAAAATATTTTCTATTTTTGAGGTATAATATACTTATTAGCATTGTTTTACACTTAAGTTTACTTAACAGGAATTTTATCAGAGCATATTTTATGCATTTTATAACTGAATCTCTTAACAGATTTTGCCTTTCTGAAAGATTTAACAGATTTTCATAAATATGTAGTCCCTTCATCATCTAGATAAAAAAAATTTAATTTAAAAAAAAGAACGACTGAATATGAGAAGTAGAACTTAGAAAGCAAATATGTCCTCTTTTTCAGAGAAATTATGAGGTACTTGTTTAAGCAAAAAATTCCCAATTAATTTCCGAAATTTTATAGTTAAGAGAATTAGTTGCTTTTTCAAAATGAAAATCCCTCAAATCAGTCGATTCTAATCTTAAATACAGCATCCTTTTCATATATTTGTTAAACATAAATGGCTTCAATCTACATTTATATATTCAAGAATTCTGTCATTAAAAATGCTTGAAGTTAAGTATAAATCTGCATCACATTATGCTATGATGGGACATTTCATACATGAGTCTGAAACGGGTTCCTAGAATAATTGCTTAGGAATTAGATTTACTACATTGTTATATAAATGCAAAATTTCAAAGTGCATTAAATTTGAAAATTTTGCAGGTGAACTCAATTTTCAAAATTTTCTAAAAGATATCACCAAGTCAATTTTTACATTCCAACATTCTTGGCTTTTATGCAGCTAAATGCCAATTTAAGAATTTAAAAAACAATGGTAATAGATTTTAATGAAGCCCGTTAAAACTGCTTCACAAATAATATCTACACAGATAATATTTATTTTAGTTAAAATTCCTTGCACTCTGCAATCATTTGACTCGCTGGGATTTTCCTTGCTACTATTCACTTCTCATTCTAAACCAGAACAAATCTTTTATTGATAATTTCCCTTAATTTAAAATGTTATTAATACTTTTCACAAAGGGTATTTTGCAATTAGATACTTTTTAGTCCTAAAGATTATCAATTTGTCTTTTCTCAAATATTGATTAAAAACTAAAATTACACTATGCACACATTTTCTCCAGTTTCCCATATACTTTCTATATCTTGCTTAGAATATCAACTGTAATTGAGCGTCTAGAAACATTTTAATCTCTATGGTTTTCATCGTTGATGATACAATCCTTCTAAAACAACAGACTGATATGCTTCCATGTAATACCTCTTACTATGCACCTAAAATATCTTGATCTATAATACCTTGCGAACTCTTGTATTCAGCTTTCCAGTTCTGATTCCTCTAATTTATATCATTCATAAGAAATATTTTTCAAACTACCAGTCAGGAAAAACAAAAAGATTAATATTTCTATCGCATCAATTGTCTGGTAAATTATCCTTGACAATGCAAACGCTGTGACTGAAGAACTTAAATAACATTTTGTTTGAGATTTAACTTAGATGCATTATTTAGAGCGTTTATGATGAAGTTAGTAAGGTGTGGATTTCTTTTTGTTCTGTTCTTTCATGTGTTCTTTTTGATAAATTATATTGTTCAATAGGTTGAACCCCGTTAAGTGAGATTGCTTAATACTCAAATTTAAATTATGTTGATATTTTTTTTAATTAAACAAAAAATGAGAACTCTATAGAATTGTACATGTACATTCTTCAATTCAAAATTTTGATATATTTTGATAACTACATTAATCTATTCAGCTCAAATTTTAAAATAAATTCGGTGAGTATGTATTATATTTTACAAATGTGCTTTTTAGTATATTGTATCTATGCTGAACTAACTATGCAAGAGTTTAGAGCATTATTTTTGGTCACTGCAGAGCAGACACATTTACAAAGTGCAGTCACATGGGTGTAAATGTGTGTCAATTAATAGAGTCATGTGCAACCACGTGAAGTGGAAAACCGGAAAGTGTTACAATGTGATAGTTTGCGACGCATTGACTCCACTTCTTCAATCATCAAAGATGTTTCGTTACCCATCACTGGCCGCGACAAAGTGCAGGCAGACAGTGGTTAAACTGATTCGCAGAATGTTGATAATTAATCCCAAATTTCTTCACCTGGCCAAAACCTCATAAATGATTTTACTGTCACAATTGCAGCTTGCTCCATTTCCTTCAAAGGGCTTTCCTTAATCAATCAAGGGTAATTAGAAACAATACGCTTTTCAAATCTATTTCCAGCAGGTGAATCTGTGCGTTTTTAACTACATGCTATTATTTATTTTTTTAGATGCAATAGCACTTTCTCACTCCGCACTCATTACTCCTAATAATTTATTAATCACAAGGTGGGCTTTTAAATATTCAACCAGTTAACACCTTCCTTTAATTAGCATATAGTATCACTTGTAGACATTTCCTTTATGCATTATTAATTAACTGTTTCATTAAATTTTAATTAGTAGACAAATTGTAGCCTTTCAAATTGCATATGCATTGCTCAAAATAATTTATGATGTATATATTTATAATGGCGCTAAATAATAAATTGCTATGAATTAATTTCAATTTAAGAAACAATCATCGCTCCAATTTCATTAATTTTTGTTGGTTTGCATTATTTAAAGTACCTGAAAAATTAAAGTATATTTATTATTGATGCCCAACAGTGAGTGGTACTTCATAATACTTAGGATTTGAAAAATGACATCATTATCTAAGGGTATATATATATAATTTTTGTTACATATAATTTACATTTATTGCAATTTAAAAACGTATACTTTTCGTGTAATTATTGATGACTTTAAGATTGTATGAAGATTTGTTACTAAAGCGAGTTTTTATTTTCAAATTTAGTATCCACAAAATGCCACACACTGGAATTAACCAACTCGGCGGAGTGTTCGTAAATGGTCGGCCTTTGCCTGATTTCGTTCGTAAAAAGATCGTTGATCTTGCACACATGGGCGTAAGGCCTTGTGATATTTCACGTCAATTGCTGGTTTCGCATGGCTGCGTCAGTAAAATTCTAACAAGGTACTACGAAACAGGAAATGTTAAGCCTGGAGCAATTGGTGGCAGTAAGCCAAAAGTAAGTAACTCAAGATAGCGCTTGCTAATAACTAATAAACCTGTAAATTTTAATTAAAATTAATATTCTTTACCCTTAGCAATCAATGATGATATGTACATTCAATTAATGAAGTAGGATTAAAAGTTAAAAAAATCTAATACAAACTTATATTATATTCTGTTTTCTCTTACTAATATTTGTATGCTGCAACAGTGAATGGAGCACTATATATATATATATATATATATATATATATATTGTGGGCGAAAGCTTTATGTCTTATGTCTATGAATTTTACGCATGCATAAAAAAGCTATAAAAGAATGATAGAATTTCAATTTAAGGCAATGAGTATCATTGTTGTCAGTTGAATTTATCAAAAATATATATAGCATACATTTACAGAAATGTTGTATTCAAAAGACTCTAGCAAATATGATTTTAATGATAATCATCCTGATTCTGAAAAAAACTTCTTTGATCAATCTACACAATAGCGAATTTTTGCATTAAAGTCAGAAATTTTATAATTTTGGTAAATTTTCTTTATTGTGTATGAAATTGCAAAATTATTACTTTTTTGATGTTTTTTGGTTTTGCTAATTTATAAATTAGAAAGTTACTTATTTACTGGGAATTAATTAAAAATTTGAAGGAATTTTAAGATTCTATTATTGCTGTTATCATATTTTACATACAAAATTTTTCAATAATGTTCACATTGTTGCAGTCTACAGAAAAAATTTATTTGAATATTCTCTTTTCAAATTCGTTGTTTTTGCAATATATATATATATATATATATATATATATATATATATATATTTATTCCAGTTTATGATTATTTCCAAACCATTCACACAAATAGTGTATAGGTGATACATGCTTAAAATGAAAGTTCGTATATATTCCATTGTATTTTTATATCTTCTTTGGAATAAAATGTGAAATATTCTTAAATATATTTAAGGAATCTGAAAAGTTTTAAACACAAAATTTAACAACGCTATAATGAAATACTAAAAATGAAAAAAATGTATTCAGGGAGCTTATATCAAACTCCATGTCAATGTTTTGAACTATTTACACGCCTTATTGAGCACTGTTGAAGATTGTGTTTTGATAAACTCTGGGAGTAAGAAAAATCAATTTTAATGCTGCCAGCTGCTTTCGTCTTTTAGGAATACAAAATTACCTTACACTTAGAGAAAATAGAGAAAATCGAATTATTTCACCAGTTTGAAATGAATTAAATCAATGCAGCACAATCTGTTCCATCCTTAAATAACAGTAGACCTTACATATTCATCAAAAAATCAACTACTATAAAACTATTGTGGTTGGCAATTGAAACAGAATTAGAGGAGGGAAATATCAAAGCAGAAGTGAAAAAATACCAACACAAATCTTTTCTCCACTAAATTCAATACGAATTAGAGCTAAAAGATATTTTAAGTGATATTATGAATTGTAAATATTCAAATTTAATTATGCATGAAATTTATTTTTCTGTATTTTCAGTAAATTATATACAATTGCATTTAAGAACAGAAAAGTTCAACATAGTTTACATTCTCATTTATGTAAGGAATTTAGAGAAGGAATATGTCATTTATTATTCATATTTATTAGCAAAATTTTATATTACAAAGGAACATGTGTCTAAGAGCTTAAAATTGATCTTTTATAGAAATTTATTTACCTAAAATCCAATTATTCAGTGCCTCCATTATGCCATCACCTATAAAATTTGAACGCAATTCTTTTGTTGGAAAATATTTTTGGATTTATAATGCTCCAATGCTATAAAATAGATGTTTCATTCGATCCCAGAACAGTTTTACAATGCAGACGTAATTGAAGCATATATTGTTTTATATTTTTCGATTGTGTTGGTTGTCACATCTAGTTAAATATTGTATGTCATTAAAAAATTTTATTAAATGGACATGATTCACGAAAATTAAGGCTAACACCAATATACATTTCTCTGCGTTCATTTATACGCAACAATATGAGTGTTGTATTGCTCTTAAAATAATTTTGTATTTCAGTGCCATAAAATGAGCTACAATTGTATATTTAAATATAACTCACATAAATATTATTAAACTCAAATTTTAGGGTGGAATATTTATTAAATTGTAGTTAAAATATTGTTTACTTGTAGGTAATTAAATGAATCTTTTTAGGAAGTTAAGTTCCCTTACGACTTTCGAAATTCTCCTCCTTAATATGTTGGCTTATCCAAATCAATTTAAAGTTTACGAAATTTAATTACCGCATTCCTTGCTTGACATTTTAAGCAATGTTTTGCTTATTTTTCCATTATGAGTTTGTGCAATCAATTTATATACATATCTAAGCATTTTTTTGGGTGGATTCGTACCACAACAATGAAGGAAACAAGCAATCTGTAATAAATAGATGCTGTATTGATTTTTAACAATGCATAAAACGGAATCCACAATTTTGATTGTTTTGGAAAAATCTATAATTGACTACATATTGTCATAAACAATAAGCTGTTTAAATACGTAAATTTACAACAAGCTGTGAACAAATTTAGCTGAATAATATTGTAAGCTATGTTGCTTTTATATTTTATCATTCTATATTTTTTCACACTTAGAAGTGCTCAACATATATATATATATATATA
>CABFPE010000016.1:1847105-1874708 GCA_900660155.1 Hofstenia miamia | reverse complement strand
TATATATATATATATATATATATATATATAGGATGACTCAAATTTATTGTCCTACGCTTTAATCGAAACTATACTTCCAAAAAAGCATTTTTATTCAACAAAATTAGCAAAGCATACGAGAAGATTCATCTTTATTAAAGCTACATTTTCAAAAGTATATCTAGCATTTCCAATTGCCCTCTCAACCTAGGTGGGAATGTTGCATGTTATCTCAGAATTCGACAATAGGATGTCAAAATGCAACTGTTGTGTCGGGCGACTAAATGCATGCGAATTCATGTTTGCGAAACATCCCTTTATATCTTGAATATTAACAAGTTCCGAAGGTTGATAATAAAGATTTCGAAATTCGTCCCATCTTGAACTAATTGAATAGTTGGAATTCCCTTAAGATTCATGCTAAAATTCCTCTGAAATTCGGTGGAATTTCCTAATTAAGTCCAACTTCAATAAGTTATTATATCATTTTTAAAAAGAAAATGTGCAACTAGGCAAATTTATTAACATGTGATTAACAAAGTTCATTGGCACACTACACATTCAATTAAATCCAGAACTGAGTTATAATCTGCTCTCTGGATCGCAAGCTTACAATTGCGCATTGGTTGATCAAATTGAATTACAAATTGTGCACTTTGGAAATCATTTTCTGTCCTTAATATTTCCTAGCAAATTGAACTTCTGATAATGAATCAAAATCCAACGTTATTCATTTTTCCAACATTTGAATAGTTGGAGGTCTAATTTAGAACAAAATGCTAACATGGTATACTATACTTTTGGTGTTTGATAAAATCGAGCTTTTGAAAAACCAAATACTATTGTTCTATTTCATCTTAAATCGCTTAGCAAGATTATAATAATATAATAATAACAATAATTATAATAATAATTATAATATTTAAAATCGACACTCGACTCTATGTACACCACCAAGTACACAGTTTTAATGAATTTTTACACTGTTTTTCAAAGGTTGAACTTATATTAGCCTAACAAATTTTAGCCTAAAAACAGATAAAAATCCACTTACAAAATTAATGTTAGCAAAATATATGAATTCCTGAACATTAGAAAGTCCAATGATTCTATATCTTAAATTCATGCAGTTGTCAGAATTGACGCATTCAAGTAAAACTAATGAAAACAAAGCAATTGAAAGAAAAGTGTAAGAAGAACAAAATATGCTGATTTTCTATTTAAATTCTCATTACATGAGGCATTACAAATGTATTTAAAATGTGCAAAGAGACTTTCTAGTGTTAAAATCTTTTTTTTGGAATAAAATAAATGCTAACACATAAATAGAGTGACCTTAAGGTCATAAAGTCATATAAAGTCATGTAAAATTCATATTTAATGAACTTGAATTTTAAGTTATGTTCTGCATGGAAAGGTCTTATAGGTCATACATATTGCTGTTTGCCTATCATCGCTAAGTTAGGCATCAGTTTGTCTGGAATACCAAACAAGTTGTTGTCAAGTTCTGGCAAAATTCTGGTATTCTAGTTAAAAAGGCAAAAGACAATAAAACAACACTGTTTTGTTAACAGCTTGAGAACCATATCTAAACATTCCAGCAGCTTGATTTACATTCTGAATAAACTAGAAAGTTCATCACTTACTATTTTTGGGTCATATTTTGGGGGCCTTACTCATAACTAGTTTTCACTACAGTTGGTAATCGCGAACGCAAGGTGTGAATCAAAGTAAGAAGATCTTTTTTCGAATTACTGATGTAAGAACATTATTATCTGTTCATATGATCTGATTGAATTGGTTTATAGTTAGAAATATTTCCAAGACGCAAACCTTTTTTCTGGTCACTATCGATGCAGTTTAATAAATAATTAGAAGGTCCTCCCCATACAGCAGGAGAGTATTCAGGAATTTTTGATGGGGAACATCTTCATTTTGATCAAGTTAAGTGTTCAGTTACATAAGAAATCCTTCATTTTGATCAAGTTAAGTGTTCAATTACATAAGAAATCCTTCATTTTGATCAAGTTAAGTGTTCAATTACATAAGAAATCCTTCATTTTGATCAAGTTAAGTGTTCAATTACATAAGAAATCCTTTCAAAAACTGCAAAATATTGCAAAAATTGATCGTTAATGTGTATTTTACAAGATTATTTGTTAAATTTTTAATTTTTTCATGAAGTAAATTATTCCTTAACAAAAAATCAATGTCCAAGTTTTAATTTCCATAGGGAAACTTACAACAAAGAAAGGCACCTAAAAAGCAAATCATTAAAACACTGTAACTTGGGGGGGGGATTCGAGAAAAAGTTTAAAGAAAAGTTTTAAATTTTACTGTCCGGCATTTCGAGATATGGTAGTAGGCATTGGTTGAAAGTTACTAATATTCTTCCTTGGTTTGTGTCTGTCTTCACTTGCTATTTCTTGAATTAAAATTTTTCAAGGCACATTTGTAAATTACCTGGGTTTACTAATAGACAATAACTTAAAATTAGATAATTTCCTTTCCCAAAAATTGAAAAAATGGCATATGGACTAAAATATTTGTAGAATTTGTAGGAAACACGTTTCATGTAGAACTAATTAATTTATTTGTGCTGAGTCCATTTAACTAATGTTCATTACTATTTCAAAATATAACATTGCAAAAACGTTCATCCCTATCAAAAAAATTTAACTGGGCATTTAGAGCACTAAATTGTATTGAAAAACATGAGTCTATAATGCAATTAAGATCATAAACTCATATCTTAGCCCCGAGTTACATTATTCAGCATCAATCTCTATGTATGTTTCATAAATTTATTCTTGAATTGAGTTCATTGTTTTCTTAATAATTACACCAAAATCAATAAAAGGAATAAAGCACTTTTTAATATCAATAATCGTCAAGATTCATTTTCTTACAGATGTTTATTCTTATTGAATGAATTAAGTATCGATATATAATTTGAGAACAATTATAAAACCTTAAGGAAAATTTTTATTGACTAAACAAAAATTATTGGGCATAGATAATAATCTCAATGCATGGTCGAATTATTTTTAAAACTGTTCTTTAATTAAAAATGCATATGCAAAAAGTTTTGTAAGTATTTTTATCATGTGCTATTTTGCAGACTTTTATATACATTTTAACAATAAGTTTGCTTTAACTCTTATTATCATTATTATTATTAATAATACGATTACCATTAATACTGCATTATTACTATAATAATCATTATATTAATTATGTATTGTAAGTGGTACCCCCTCAAGAATACATTTCTCAACAATGTTAGGAAGCAGCTATGTCAACAGTTAATAGTACACTGCTGAGCTTCCCTGTAAACATGGTATTTAATGTTCTTTATCTAATAATTTGACCTTATAGCATTTTTGAACCTAGATTAATCTTTAAACACCAAACGTACTAAAGGCATTTTTCTTGACATTTTCCATTTCAAATATATTTCAAACTGTAGACCTTGATTATGACGTCATGCAGTTTTTTGAAATCATATTCTTCACTCTCAAATTATAATATCTGGTTAGTGTTTAATACCAAGTATCAAAAAACAAAATTAAATGAAACAATTCTAATTTGGGCTAAGTAATGTGTTAAGGCTATGGTATGGAACATAAATATTCTAGACATTGAAACTATAAATCCTTCAAAATTTGGATAGATTGAGATAAACTGGTGCCTGCAACGCAGATGTTTATCATTTATGAAATCAGGTAATGAACAAATTTACATATTCTACTATTAAACTCAGGACAATCTTGCAGTTCCCTCTTACTGCAAGAAAAAAGGTAACTTGTTAAAATATAATACTATAAGACATGCAATTACAAAATTAATTTGAAAAACAGTATTCAGTTACTCAAATCAAACTCGACAAATTATTTTTGCAATAAATAATCCTATAACTTTGATTTTTAATATTAGGTGTAGTGTTTGCAAAGTGAGTTCCATTTTTTTTATTTTTAGTCAGAATTGTAGTTTTTATCTAGTATCCTTGCGAAGAACCTCCTTGGAGCTATATCAATGAAAATGCATGGTACATTAAATTCAGGAAGTCAATCAAATGCAGCGTAAAAATTTAGTCCATTCACATTTTTAGGAATGTATTCAGATGTTTCACAAACACTACACCTTAAAATTATGCTAAAACTCCACTAGATTTGTAAAAATTGCATAAAAATTAGTGTTATATTGAAGTATATTATAATTATACTCTAATATAAGTGTATTTCATTAAAAAATTATCTGACTATAAATAATCCTATAACTTTGATTTTTAATATTAGGTGTAGTGTTTGCAAAGTGAGTTCCATTTTTTTATTTTTAGTCAGAATTGTAGTTTTTATCTAGTATCCTTGCGAAGAACCTCCTTGGAGCTATATCAATGAAAATGCATGGTACATTAAATTCAGGAAGTCAATCAAATGCAGCGTAAAAATTTAGTCCATTCACATTTTTAGGAATGTATTCAGATGTTTCACAAACACTACACCTTAAAATTATGCTAAAACTCCACTAGATTTGTAAAAATTGCATAAAAATTAGTGTTATATTGAAGTATATTATAATTATACTCTAATATAAGTGTATTTCATTAAAAAATTATCTGAAAATTATAAATGTGCTGCCAAAAATACAAAGGTTTTACTCAGTGAAAAATATTTGAAATTAATTTTGGATAACACTGGAATATTCACAAAATTCAACATTAGCTTATAAAAGTTTTTGGCTTTAACTATATATAGGGTGATTTTAAATTTCGCGACCTAAAAAATCTTAAATAACTGAGTAATTAATTAATGAATTACTAAGAACAAAGCAAAACAAATCTTAAAAAAATAGTATTGCTTAATTACTTTTTAAAAAAATATTTTTAATGTGGTGCCCTTCAGAAAGCAATAAGAATTTTTCGTTTTGGCAGATAATCTCAAACTATTTAAAATTCTGATGGCATAAAGAACTGCTCATTGGAACTTGACCTGAAAGATTTTGCAAAGACTGCTGAAACTAATTCTGCTGTAAAGAATGTGTTAGTTTAACATTTTTTTAATATTATTTTTTATCATTTTCACTGTGCAGTTATTAGCAGTTTTCGATATAATAGCCAAATCTTGTTTTAAAAGTAATTAAGTTTCCAAAATTTCTTAATAATTTGCATTTAAAATTCATTGAAAAATTCATGAGGTTTTGTAGCTCTCTTCATTAAACATCAACATATATTTAAATCATTTTAACAGGAGGAGAATTTGCCTTTTTAATTGATCATGTTACACTTAAATTCAATTAGTGAGTAGAATGTTTACAAAGTTATAGTCTTATGGAAGACAATTGAAGATCAAATTCCAATTTATTATGGAAATAAGAATGTATGTACAGCTGGAATTCAAATGCATATTTTCCATACTTACAAGCATGAGCTAATCAGGAATATCAAAGTTTGCTAAACTTTTTAGTTCTATTTTTGTCTCTGGACATAGAAGCCCATAATGATTAAATTTTCAGAAATTTATAAGCAATGTTGATTTAACCCACACGACTCCCAAGCAGTCTAGAACAAAGAAAAATTATACAGAAAAAACCTAAAAAATCTATTTCACATCAAACTTCACTTACATTTTTATGCAAACATTTGAGAAACTTGTTACTTTTGTTCATGTAGATATTTTTATAATATCAATTTCCCTTGTCCACTCCGAGTATAGATTAGCCTCCATGCACTCATTTAATTAAGAAATCACCAAATATTTATTGTACATTTATCGGTATATTTTCCATAATATCATTTGGCTTATACATCCATTGCTAGATTATTTATAGCACAATATCTCTAAGATCAAAAAAACGGCAAGGTGTTTTGCAGGAAAATTTATTATTTTGCTAATAAACATATTCTTATCCAATTGTTAGCCTTGTGTTCATTTCCCATTTGAAAATAGCTGTGGAAATGGATGAACATGTACACTAAAATGGCGACATTCACCAAAGGTGATTTGAATATATATTTCTAATAAATGGTAGCATGGTTTTGTGTCAAAAGAGAAATTACATTGCCTGGAAAACCAAAATTGGATGATAGTTGCGCATATAAAACTCCACACTTTATGTGTATTACCAAGGCCGGATAAGAAATGTGCTAAAATTATTTTTTGATGATACTCTATAATTGCTAAATATCACTAGCCAACAGTATTCCGTTCCGTTTTCGCAAAACGATACTGCAACTATTTAGACCATATTATTCGGTGGGCTATGGCCCACCCCATTTACATTTATGTGTGTCCATTTCCATTGTCTTTTCAAATAATTTACTTAAAAAAATTTGGCGCCCTAGGCAACTGTGTATATTGGTAAATGTAGATCAATGTATTAGAATTTAATTCTCTTAGAGATATAATACCTTCAACTAATGCAAGCATTAAACAATGCAATTTCTTTTGAGAGAATGTTCGCTATTAATGACCACTTTATATATAAATAAACGCATACTCTAACAATATTAAGAGAGCAAATTAAGGTTTTAGTGGACTTTGTTTATCTCACTTTATTCCATAACAAAGCAAATAATTTGCATAGTTTTTGATTTCAATTCAATTTTCTCATGAAATTCGCCGATGTATAAATTCACTTCCTTGGGCTATCTGTGCCAGTTGCATTTAGGAAAATTAATTTTACTGCACTAAAGAATTTTCAATAAATGTAGGCGCTTTGATGTTGCTATATCGATCGTAGTTAAGTGAAATCATTAATTTTAAGACGGCATTATTTATTAATCCCTTGAAAACCATGCTAGAAAAACAGATTTCTAATTTATTTTCCTTGTCTTGGACTACACCAGATTATTATATTCTTTCTCTTTTTGTTTGGCACAGTAAATCAAAGATTAAAAGCAATTTAAATAAATAAATACTTGTTTATGTTCGCAAGATTAAAATGACCAGCAGAGATATCGATTACAGGTTCATAGAATGCAATATTAATTTTGCCTCATCAATAATTTTTTTACACAAATACTAATATTTTCACATACATTTGGACAATATTTCCAAAATTTATCATAATTTCAAATAGCTCGTAACCTATGTTTTTAAAAACATTATTAAAATATACATTAATTGCTTAGCGTAAAATTTAAAAAACAAATATGCGCAATTTGGAATCAGGCAGACGAGACTTATTGATAAGACGAGGTTATGTGACGGCGATATCTTTCAAAATTAAATATTGGTAATTAAATCATTTCAAAATATCAAATAATATTAGAGTACAAACAGGAACAAAAACGTCAGTTTACCACAATATTGATCCTTATTTTTTTGGTTAAGGGGCATCTAATACCTCTAGAGCAAAACTTTGAAAGATAAAACGTTCTCAAGGCTGAAATTTTTACAAAAACTTTAGAAATATGATAAAAACAAATGCTATAAACGTATTATGATTGCTAGTCATAAATAGCTCAAAATAGCTATTAGTTTTTAAAAGATCAATTGTGACCAAGCCTGATTTTGAAGCACAATCCCTGCCGGCTTCCTTAATTATAATTTAGGCCCAATTCCGGCCCGGTTACAACTCTGTTTGGAATATAATATTATTTTAAAAATTTGTATTTAAATTTAGAATATATTTAAAATTTTTTGAAAATTGCTGATGTCACATATGCTTGACAAAACCAATTCTTCACTAATTATATTTTTAGATTAACATAATTTCCCGTTGATAACTATCCAAAAATATCCTAAGGAATATTTCTGCTTTATAGCTAGGCATGAGAACATTCATCTGAAACATTTTAAAAGATCGTGTGCATGCACACGTATACCTTAATTAAATATTTAATAACATGAGACACAAATTTTCTCACAGTGTCATTACAAAACCTTTGAAATAACAGTCTAATTTTGAAAATATAATACTTAAATATTATTTTTTAAATCTCAAAATAATGTTTATACGTTTTGAATTAGGTTTAAAATTGTGTTTACTATATTTGTTATCCATTAAAGTGATCTTCAACAACTTTATAGAAAAATTAAATCATTTCAATTAATTTCTGATGCCATTGTTTATTAATTTAGCAATTGTCGCTTGTTATGAGAACAAAAACTGTCTAAATAAATTAGCTGTTGCTTGATTGGGAGGAAATTAGTGTCAGCAAAAGTGAACCTAGTCAATTCCGCTGAAACGCGGAGTGTAATTGATTTTTTCTTTCAAAGAATTGTGAAAACAAAATTCTCATTTTTTAATTTAATTGCTTCAAGGCAGCCATAAATTATACTATGCAATTTTCTTTAATTATATGAACTATATTAATATGATCAGTTCAAACAAGGACGCTTAAAAATATTTAGTATTGATTAAGGTTTCTTAAAAAAACTTTGACTCATTAATTTAATGTTTAACATAAGAAATTAACACTGACATGCGATTGTTGTTAATTATGAACTTTGAATTATATCGTCCTTAAATTTCTATTTCAATTTTTTTTCATGAAGATTTTTCAGAGTTGATTTGAATATTATTGAAAAACTAAAATAATGAAAATGCTATTCATTAAATAATTTCCATAAAATAATGGAATTATATTTTTGGAAATTAAATCAAGTTAGGCCTAAAAAGGTAAAAGGCATACTAATTACAAATTATCAGGATGGATCCAATCCACATCCGACCTGTTGAAGAGTCAAGAGAAAGAAAATACCTAAACAATAATTTTTGCATTTCCATATTTCCATGGGTTTATTCTTTCAAAAAATATGTTTAAAAAATTCCTATTGAGCTATTCAGAAATTGTACTTCTACTACCATGGTATTACATACAAATGAGCCGCTATATTTTTTTTAGCAATTTCACCCAAATTTTCGGATCAAATTTTTCCAATTCATTACATGTCTTTGTTGTAGATTTTTGTTGGCAGATATAGCCCATTAGGCGACACACATAGTGGTGTACGCAAGAGGGCAATTCTTTATAAATTGATTATTATTGTCTAATTAAAAAAATTTAAAAAGCTAAGTTAGTGAAATGCATTTTTAAAGTTTGTTTTAGTTTTTCAATATTTTTCACAATTTCGAGAGGAGAATTCTGCGTACGTCCTTACAAACTTAGTATCAACAATGAATGTAGATTATCATGATATAACCTATGCATGGTTTATGAGAACGACTTGAATATAGCTCAGAATTCTACTTTATGGATTTCAACAATCCTAAGCTGACTATTTTTATTTTTTTTCTGTTGAAATTGTCTTAATTTCCAATAAATATATTTAAAATACGTACAAAATTAGCAACATTCTTCCAACAATATTTCCAATTTTGATAGACATTTAAAATGATGTATCGAGTTATTAAAGAATGTTTATAAGAGATATAACTAAGACATAACATAGTTCTAACACATTCCTAAACACAGGTCTATTATATCTAAAATCGTAAAATATATTTGCGATTTTATTTGACTTTAACAATTTTGAGAAATGCTACTAAGAAAAATTTTCATGTTGCAGTCTTAGAACAGCTTAGGTCTATTGTGTACACCTAAAAGTCATAGATAGTAAATTAAATGCAATCTCAGGACATAAAAAATTAGTCCGAATTGCAAACCTTGCTATAGATGTATAATAGTAGACTGGTGGCTATCATGTTACTTATCTATTTTAGTTAAGTGACCCGAGCACTGGCTCTTCCTAAAAATTTTAAATTTCCCAATACATACAGCCTTTACCGCATATTTTGTTGAGTTTTAGCAAAAGTTATTTTCTTTCCATTTTAACATTAAAGTAATTACTAATATAGTATCAGTAGATTTTTAAATAGCTCAATAGGGAATTTTCAAAAATATATTTTTTGAAAAAGTACAACCATGCGAATAAAAAAAATGCAAAAATTATTGTTTGAATATTTTTTTCTCGTAACACAAGAACAAGTTGGGTGTGAATTGTTTTGAATTTAATACATGTATAGCACTTACATAAAGTTATTTAGAATTCTTGATAAAAAATTTTTGAGAGCAGAAAACCCATTCAATATTTTGATGAGCTTGACTTGATAAATTGTAACGACAGCACTTATGAAATTTAGTTAGTCAAAAACCTACCAAGGATTTATCTAAATCTTAAGCAATAAACCAAATATTTTGCAAAGAATACAGAGAAAAATAGATGTTTAGTATTTTGTTGAATTATCAATGAATCAGAATATATAATTCACATTAGAAATTAAAGAAGAAATCTTAGTGTGTGTATAATCATATCGAATTAACTAAGATTTATTTTAAAATATATTTTTACATTAAAGTTGACATTTTTGTGAAATTCCCAGATGTTGAAATTGAGCAAGTTAACACATTGCAATGAAAATCATTGTAAATTTGACAAAAAAAAATGTGTTATAATAACGGTGATAGTTTGAAAGCTACTTAGAGGAAGTTCAAGTATTTCCACAATTTATAAGTTTTTCCATTAAATATCATTTCAAATTAATAACATCGAAGATGCGCAATAAATATTAAGGAAGAAACTCCAAAACCATCAAAAAATATTTGGTACTCATGAAACTGTTGATGCACAGTTGCATCATGTAAAAGATATTCTTTTAATCCAAATTATCCCAGATATAATTACAATCATTGCAATCTCGAACCGCGCCCGTCGGAGTTGTTGCTCGCTGTTGTCTCTGGCATTGTGCACGGGTGGTCTATTTTCCTTTCATGGCTTAGATCGCATTGTCATCTCAACACTGGGTGTTGAATACTTTTGAGAAATTCATAAAAAATCGAATGTTTCATTTATAAATATTTAAGAGTTTCACGATTTTTCAAGCGCAAGAATAACTATTAGCAAAAATTTTATCATAACATAGAAACGGATTTACTAATTCATGCTTTTATATCTCAGGGTTTACAAAATTTTTAATGGAGAAAAATGTTTGAAAATGTGAACAAAACCGAGTGCAACTATGGTTAAGCTAGGCTTTCCGTTTTGTGAGTTTTTTCACACAACACAACATATAAAGTCTATTGTGAACATAACATGCACAACGCAACACCTCAAAGTAATAAACTACAAGCCCCTTTAATCTAGGTAGTTTTGGTTACATTAATTTAAAAAATGGAAATATAAATACGAGCTGAGGTTTTTATAATATATAAGGAAATATAGAAAAATTATGTAAACACCTATGTAATGGAAGTTAGAGTTCCACAAATCCATGAAACCAATGGAGTGCGATTTCATCTTCACCCTACAAAAATCACTTAAGTAAATATCCTTAGCCCACTGGACACTACATATTAACTCTAATATATTTAGGAAAAATTTAATGTGCAGCATTTATTATGTCTAATTTATTGTCAAAAAATTTTATAAGATGACGGATTGACCGATTTATGAAAATAAACCGATTAGTCAGAGCTATTAATGAACTTGAAATCCCAGCTCATATTTATTAAATCTAAGAAACACAAGTATTGTTTTACAATTTGTTATGCTTTTATAGAAACATTGAAACACTCACAACTCACTAAACAATACAAATATCTTAAATCTGAAAATACCATTGAATAGAGTATCATCTCCTCTTTCATGTTCGTCCATAATTTACGTATGTGTGCCCGGACAGGACTTGAATTTCCGTTTGACAGAAAATAAAGTAGTTTATGTTCGTTTTTGCAATCATGGGCGTTAGATAAATGTATTAACTGAACACTAGGGAAGAATTTAAATGTGTTTGTAAAAATCGGATTTTCCACCTCTTCGACAAAAATTCAAGCACAGCCAAACCAATAGTTGCCCAGGCGCACTGACATTTCTACTAAAACTTTAGTAAAGAAATATATTAAGCTTTGCCTAAGACTATGGAATTGCAAAATTAATTGTGAATTTGTCTGAAATTCTTAAGTTAATGAAAACAGTTGTGTAACAAATTCAGCAAAGCTATTTTTAACCAGCTGTTTTTGAAAGATATTGTAAGGTTACATTCATATTAATAACCTAATGAATGACATTTTTCTTTTATTATTTACATGGCATAAATAAAGATTACTTGCTACTAGTTGTTTGTGAGTTTGATAATCAAATATATATAATATAAAGATCCAACTTTTTTGGTTTAATAACAAAATTGTGGAATTTTCTGCCTCACACAACATGAAATGATGTACACAACGCATACAAAAATCCTACACAACACACAATGGCAAGCCTGATGTTTAAGGTTATTTGAGAATATATTTTTTTTGTTCATTTATATTTAAAGTTTCAAGGGAGCGGAACTGTTTTTCGTGACTTCACTTGGGTTTGAACTTTAATCAAAGTCATTGCGTTTGGTTGGTAAAAAATGTCCGAATGATTGTGTACATTTTTTGCGCAATTGGTCATAATTTTATGAAATTGATGGCAAAATTAGCTTTATTATTAGATTTTATAAAATTAAATATTTTGTCAATGTAATATATTCGTTTTATAGTGTAAGGCTAAGCTCTTTTGGATTTCAACTGAATTTAGGCCTAATAAAGAAATATTAAAAATTTGTCTGAGTATTAGCAACATTTTCGAAAACGCACCCCACAAGAATAATTGCATAGCTTGTTCTTTGAATTGCAATGCACTTTCTTTTTGTGCTATAATTTAATAAATTTATGAAAAATTCAATTATAAAGAATTATAAAACAAAAATAATGTAAACAAATTCAACTGGAACATGGTTAATTTATAATGGGAAAATCAATTATTCATGGAATTTCAATAAATTCAATTTTAAGATCAAGGACACTGTAAAACCATCATTAATTCATGTTAAACATATAATGGCTTTTTATTTCATATTCAATGTCTAATTGCTCTCTCGTTTGAAGCACGTGAGTTCTTTAGAATACCATCATTCACAATAAATTATTGAATCTTAAAACAAACATTGAATGACTTAGAGTAATTAATAAGACATTAAACTGCATGTTCAGACGTCCAATTTTCATGCAATCGGTAAATGACAGCATGCACATTCAGTATAGGTTATTGTTTCTTTTCGAAAAGTAATAAAATTTAAACTCCTTTTTCCATCAAGGGAGCAGGGAAAACTCAATAATTGGGAAACTAATGTATTATAAAATTAATCATAAACTTGTCCAAATGCGACCAGAAAATTGTGTGGAACCTAAATAGAGACAAACTTAAAGAGTGATAAGAAAATTGCTGGTAACTAGAACGTACGATAAATTGTCAAAAAACAGTGTGAATTGGCATTAAAGACCTATTTGAAACAGAGAAATAATTGGATTACAAAAAAAAGATTATAGTTAGCAAAACTTTTGCAACAATTTAGACTGTGTTTTGACATAAATTTCATTAAGAAATGTTGAGGAGAGGGAAGGAAACGAGACCACTTTCTTTTTACTACACATAAATAACACTTATTACCTGAATTAGGTGGGGATTTAGTGCCAAGTGATAGTATATTTTTGTTTTGAAAAATTATACGTGGAAGAATAGTGGGTGATAATTTCAGAGGTGTTGGATTTATTCTTCATTCCTGATAACGGATGATGGCCATCCCGCTTCCGCCACCAATTCAGAACAATTTAAATTTCACTAAAATATAAAAGTATTACCAACAAAAGATTCTATTGATAACAGTATTCCAGAACCTTCTTGACAATAATAAACTCACATGTTTTGAAACTCTTGAGTGATTGATAACTTATTTGCCATTTTATCATCTGTAATTAACGGCCAGCGATGCTTGGAATTAATAACAATGAATCCTGTCAGTGCTATATTCCAGTAGTCTCGGATATTTGTCTCAAAGCACTGATACTACAAAAGAATATTATTGCATAATTTAAGTATGTTGATGCATTTCAAATACCATACTATGAAGTATAAAAATGAAGGAGTCAGAGATATTTTATTGAAATAAATTGTTTATTGCCCCCAAATGCCGTTATTGTACGTAAACTCCATGGTGCCTATTATCTGTTGAAATTCAATTAATTTAAAATAACTTAGCCAAACCTATAATTGAGAAACCTTTAAAATCTGCGCAGACAAACGGGATTCAGTTTATAAATCCAGGAAAATTGGGTGGTGGCTCCAAGTAAAAGAATTTATTCAATTTGAACAATGACATTTTTTCCGTTTCACCAAAAATAGTTTGTTTTTCCTTTTGCTCGCGTTTCATCAACATTTGTATTGTCAATCTCTGGTTCTGTGGGAACTTCTAGTTTTATGGGATTTACCACAGTAAATTTTTTTTGGGACTGTAAATATTTACGGTATATAGAGAAACTTGGATCATAGTTTCAGGAAAGATGCTAATGGGTCACTGGCCAAAACGTCAAACTGGCATGTCAAATGGGTCAATGTTTGGTTAGACCAGAAGCACATTAGCAAGTTATTACAATTAGTAACACTGTATACTTATTCCACCATTTTGGAATTGCCTTGTTTTGTTATTTTCACTGCAAATAGAATGCATTACTGCATAATATGTATGATGTTTTTATATTCGGGGTTAACGGTAGTAGATGGGTCAAACTTTCACGGAATCGCTAACTCGTGGATGTATCAAATAAATTATGCGTTCTAAGCATTGATAGATCAAATGGGCTATGGATCAGCAAAAGTGACCAATTAGCATTTTGGAAATTCAGAATATTATAAATAATTTTGGGTGACGTAGAAGTTATACTACTATTAGACCATGAGACTAAGTGAGAGTGAACCCTCTATACACTATATCCTGAATAAAATTTTAGAAAACGCATGAAGAAAAATTTCATAGCTACCAAAAACAATCGGACCTAAATTATATTTACTGACATATTTAAATCAATTAAAAAGTCATCAATCATTTTAAACAAGTATTAATCACACATTTTATATTAATCCTTAATTACATATTTTACGATAACGGAGTATGTTATACAAATTCCAAGTACAAGCAAAGCGTATGTGGATATATTTCAAGCTCATACATTTTCTCAGGTGTTAGAATATTACAGAAATATATCTGAAAGTTTTCAAACAAAGATATGTATATTTTTGGTACTTTCCCAGCATCGATACATGCAGCAATAAAAATATCTCAATGCCTATCATAATTAGCGAAACCTCTTATTGGACTCAATATGACAAAACTTCAATAAAAAGTATAATTCTATTTTAACAACGAACTGATGATGTTTCATTTTCGTTGTTTCATTTTCAATTCAGAGCTATTTTTGCATGTGCAGGTCTCATAGCAATTTCCGAATTAAAAGTTTTTCCAATTAAATTAGACATGATTGAATCAAATATATTACAAATTTTTGAACCACTAATGACCTGTACTTTTTGGTGGTTGTTGACATTGATAATTGAAAACACAAAATTGGAGGCATAGACGGCTTTTACTATACATTACAAGTGAATCATAACAGTGACATTTAGAATATTCGTCTTGAGCAACAGCTAAAATGCTAAGTCATCGTTTGAAAAGCTTTGAAATAGAAGGCACAAATAATTCATATTTATTATGTTTCTTTGGTATTCAAATTACAGAGAAATAGACTAAAGGTTTAAGAAACGTTTGTATATTTAAATTTATAAAATTTAAGTAAACAATTATGTATTTGGGAAAACTAAATCTATCTATCTATCTATCTTTTTATCTATCTATATATATATATATATATATATATATATATATATATTGCTTACTTTCCATGATTTTAGAAGTCGAAAGTTCATTTTTTCATTCTGTGGATGACGATTTGGATCATTCTGCAACTGCCAACTTTCACACACCATGGAACAACTGTAGTCTCAAATCTGCTGTATGTAATTATAAATGTCATAATTATTAAATTGAAAACAGTATTTTCAAACAATGAAAAGCTCTGCTTGCTATTCAACGATCAAAAATTGAGATTTTATAACTAAATGTCAGTATTTCATCCAGTATCAACATTAGTTTTCTGTACTTAAGACAATTAGTTGAAATTTTCCATGAAATCCTGAGTGAATGATGAACAATAAACCAAAAGAGTAAAAATAACTAGTTTTCGTGCAGAGGACATAATCACAAACATTAGTGAAATTATAAACGACATTTTTAGCCACCAGAATTATAAATTATTAAATCAATAAGTCAATTCTTTACTAAGGATTTCATTTTGCTTGCACGTGTACCATGTTTAACTCTAAAAATGAAAATTTATAAAGCATGTATATTTGGAATATTAGCTAGATATTCTTGATCTGCCAAAATGGTGATGATACATTGCTTTTCGAGGGAACGCCTATAATTGCACTGTCTCTCATTCACAGGGGATAACACTGAAAATTCATTTTTACAGCGATTTATGTATATAAAATTTTGGTACTTAGAATGACTAGATGTATAAAATACTTCATTTATTAAAATATTTCAACCGCAAATGTAAAATAACGTGTGCATGAAAAACAGATTTTTATAATACGGATTATTTATAACTAGATTTTTGTATATTGACAATAATTAAAGACATTGATTTTGAGAGTAGAAAAGATTTATAGGGGTTGTGGGTACATTTTCAACAAATTATGTTTAGCATTAATAATCGCTTTGAGAGGAAATTGGGTTGGCTTTCGAATTTGATTTCAGGGAAGCATCAATTTTATTATATCATTTTAAGATTACTAAACCCAGTTTGCTTTAGAAATGTGGAATATGATTTCAATTTTGTACAGGGAATTTAAAGGTATCGAACATCTTCTTATCCAAAATCCTGACATTCTCATTCGATAATATGGTTCCCAATCAGAGAAAGAAGCAAATATCTTAGTAAACAAGGCCCACATGTGCAACAATTTGTTAACATGTATTTAGTCGCAATTATTTGATATCATATTAAGTCAAAAGCGCTTAGATAAACGCAAATGCAACAAGGTATTTTGGAGCGATTAATCAATTTATAGATTTATCGATTTTCTGAGTGCAAATAGGTTAGGATTTTGATAATAGATCAATCTCCCTACGTGATCACCAGTAAAATTATTAACGAAATCACAACGTGCAATGAGTTCATGCAATATCTACCGTGAACACGACCTGACTATTTTTGGTAGCATTTGGTAAAAGAAGTTGTTTTAACAATTAAATGCAAATAATTAGTAATTTTAACATCTCTACGACTATTGAAACAATTTGCTTTACACGATGTTGTGTAAAAATAATATTAAAAAGTCAATTGATTGACGTACATTTCAGCTATATATTAGGGAGCTTGATTCATCAAAACTTTTTCTTTGAGATGTAGCATTTCTAATAGGTTCTTGCAATTTTTTACAAGACCAAGATTTTTTGGACGGACCATTTAGTTAACATTTACTCTATACTTGCTTTCAAACAAACGCAATGGTGGTAAGACTTCAGAGTTGAAAGAAGTAGGCTGTTTTTTATATTGAATACCTGAGTGAAAGTTTGTAGCAAATTTCTGCTCTTAGCTGTATATATTGCGTCACTATAAATTTTAGTACAGCAAATCTCAATACCGTCATTAAAGTAGGCTCGTTTTATGACTACCTGCCCGTAAACCACAGTTATCTTGATTTTTTTTAATTTGTGAGAAAAAGTATTCATCGAGGTGTATTCAACAACTCGAATCATTCAGAAAATAGAGAACGTGTTTGTACATCGATAGTGTAAGAAAACTAAATTTTTGGTATAAGATATATTTGCACCTTCATTGCGTGGTTGAAAACTAATTGGATAATTCATTATTAACTTGCCTCAGCGCTAACCACAGCTACAAAAAGCATCCAATCATATTCACATTCAACATACATACTATCCAAGAAATTGTTTTCTTTAAATGAATATAAATAAAAAGGTTGCACTAACACTGGAGACAAAATAATTTTTTAGAGTATTAAACATTTTGATAAATGCAAAAGCGTACTTATTCTAATCAGCCAATTAAATTTAGTACATCGAAGGTTGGTTTTCGTGTCTACAGTTGATTATTTTTGCACTTGCAATTTATTAATATTTAAGTAAAGTGCGTTTATTACCTTTGGCATTTTTCTTCACAATGTTATTTAATTTTTCTATTCTTCAGAATCAAAATATTTCCAGTCTGAAAATTTATTCCATCTTCACTTGGTAACCATCTTGTGGTTGTTACAGACAATGAGATATTCGTGTTTTAAGAGAATTAGCATTGTTGTGTTGGTTTTTAAATGGAAGTGCATGTAGTTTTTTAATAGTTCAACAACTGTCTTTAGTTGGGTGCCAAAGGCCAGAAACGGAAAGGTGTACTCACGCATCCAGCATTCACTCACCTCGAAACAAATGATGCTGGTGAACAAATCGAATCCGTGCCTGGAACCAAATCTCGACCACATTCAATGTTCTATTCAAGCACCTTTGATGATGCGTTCGGTAAGTTATGCTTTGTTCTGTATGCATACAGAATTTTCATGACCAATTTTTTAATATCAGGTTTTTCAAATTTTAAAACTTTATATGAAAGTTCAAATCTTCAAACAAAGCCTTGAAACAAACCCTGATTTTCAAGAAATTACCATTCTTTATAATAGGGCAAGTAATTTTTAGTTACTTTGGCATTAAGTTTACTTCCCATATCTTTTCCCATTTCGGCATTCATTACTTACACCTGGTTTTTGGCTGTGTATTAGTGAATATAATCACTTATAGAATAAGTTCAGACAACTACCTGGAAACGGCTTAATGCAAAATCAAATATTAAAATATTCATTTTGATTACACAGGGTTTCAATATTAACTTCTAACTAGAATTTAAAAATATCCTCACAAAATATATAATAACTCTGTTTTCTATGCCCTTGTTTTTCATTCAGTACTTTTAATGTAGTTAATGACCTTATTGCATTCAGAAGGTCTATGGTTTCTCTATTGATTTCAAAATGAATCAAATTTGCTTCTATGAACAGAAGTCTACTCATTGTTAAATTTATTTCATGTTTTGAGTCGGTCGGTCAAATTTAAAATTCATTTGGAAGAAAAAATAAATAAAAGTAATCTCAAATATTAAAAACGAGTTTTTAAATTTTGATAGTTCAAATAAATTTGTTTTGAATACCTTTCAACTTTTCAAAATCAAATTTGAAAGAAATTCTCAGAAGTCATTGATACAATCATTCGAAAATTTGTCTCTCTAATTTTTGATTTTGATCTTTATTCAAAATGGGGTCAAAATTTTCAAAAAATTAGAAAATGAATCAAACAGAAACATTGAAAACTAAATTTTTGTACTTACCCTAATCTGTGTTAAGCACTTTTAATCAATTAGCAAATGTTGTGTTAATCAAAGAAAGCAGTTGCAAACTCTTGTATCCGCGTAACAAGGAATAATGAACTTTCTCTAATTTAATTAAAATAATTTCAAGTGTATTATAATCATTATTTATAAATATATTTATATTATAAACAATGAAACTAAATTAGTGATGTAATAAACTGAAGTCATTGCAAAAAACGTTGCCATAGTGTTAGTTTATGCATTTTTGTTTTATATTTGATAAAATATTGCCAAATAAAGGATTGTTAATTTAACAAATTGAGCTGAAAAAGCTTCACTATTGCTTTATTGTTGCATATATATATATATATATATATATATATATATATATATATATATATATATATATAGTAATGTCCGAGAAAATCTACTTTTACACAACTAACTTGAAGGAAATTAGAGACCTCTAGAATTTACACATGAATAAAATGAGAAGAGAATTACCGAAATGCGGATTAACACAAAAACAAAAATTACTTTACTGCTTCGATTATTCAATCTCTGAGATTAATTTTATCAAAAATGACATCATTTTGATCTCTGACCTTGATGTGGGATATCAATGTTTGTTAATTTCAAATTTTGCACTTAAAATAGCCACTTTTCTCATACAATCCTACATACCATAAATAGTTCGAACCACCTTAATATATCTATGTCTATATTTATCTATCTATCTATCTATTCAATAGGATGCAAGCAAGTATGCACTACACTTTATTTCTTGCGCCATATTTCAAAAATAACAAGACTATATCAATGTAGCAAAATTAATTAAAACGAACATGCTTCTTTTATGTCCGCCCACTTGAGTAGGATCTATAAACCACTTCCACTAATGAATAGACTTAAATATGTCTATTCTGCAGGTATATAGATAGAAAGATCTAAAACCAATTTGTATGCTATGAATTATTAAATTTACTTTTTAGAAGCATGGCAACGGCGTTATCAGGAAATGTCTGATGATGTTGGCCAGACGAATATTAAGGTTAGATCCTCCAATCACAGGTCTCAATTAAGCAATGGTACGTTTTAGTTTTTTTCTATTAAAATACTATCTATTTCAATGATACAAAGGGTGGGCGTACATCAGAGCAATTTTACTATTTGCAATCTAATAAACGTAAATAAATTTTTAGCATATTTATATTCGATTTTATATCTATTCCTTCAATTCTGTAGCGTTGACGGGAACGTGATGGACTATCTCTGAAGTCAGGTTTTTTCTATTAAATCAACAAATAGTTTGTAAAAAAGTTTCTAGAACTTTTTTGGTGACTTAGTCACGACTGAAAGTAAGATGTCTCCTTCAGAAAATTCTAGTTACGCCCATGCGTTAATCTTGTGACATTAGCATCGATTATTACCAATGCAAGGTTGTTATTCTATGGTTAATGAAGGCTAATTGGTAATTATCCAGAAGCCGCAAAACCTCATTTCTTTCATGAAAACATGATTTTTGAATTTATTTGAAAAATTTTTAAAAATGCATTACCCAATATACATTTATAATAGAAGAAGTTCCTCATTTGTAACTGGATTAACCACAGCTGTATTAAAAAAGCTAAGTAAAAGTAAATGCACTTCTAAATGGAAGAGTAATGAAGATAAGCAATTAATGGAACACTTGAGCACTTTTCCATCATTAACACTTCCATGTATGAAATCTGAATTGTAAAACCATGTAACAGTTGGTGAGAAAGCTGCAATTCAAAACTAATGAAATTACGCGTTGGCAGATAATTTTCTTTGAGAGTGTTGTGAACACTAGCAATTGATTTTAATTTGCAAATACTTTGATACACGACAATATTTTTAAGTTGGTTTTGAAATACCATCAAATGATGTTTTCTAGAAAAAAGATCCAGGAAGCTAATGTAGCAGAGCATAGCTTTTTCTTATTTGTAACTTCTTTTATATTCAAAATCACTTCGAATTATATAATGAAAAATGTAAGCATGCACAATAGCTGCCCGATTGAGGTTCGATTCACTCTATAAATTTTTTGATGCTATGGAGAACAAAACTTAAAAAAACTTTATAGTTACGGTAACTTTGAAACTAATATACAGTTTAAAGCCGAAAATCAGAATTATAACTGCGCACCTAAAGCATTAAGCTGATTTCCTTCAATTGTAGAAATTGCTACTCGGTATTGCTGTGTGGCTTTGCTTATCGGGTTGTCTATATATGGGTTATACTCGCAAAAGCCCTAGCCGCAAAAGGTTTCCCCTATCCCTCGGTTAATGAGTCGGGGAAGAAGTTCAGCTGTTTTAGCAAATATAGACAATATAGCAAAATATCAAGCACTAGAAACCTGCTGGATGACACAGCTTTGGACAGACTTTTATGCTGGAGTTTCAATTTTTCAGATTTTGTCCGGTCACAGCCATGGACTTCACTAAGCTTACCCCAAGTGTCATAAACAGTCGAGGAAATGTTTCCTGATTGCAATTTAGTTAAGCTATCTTTTAATTGGGGACGAGCTTCATAACCTTCAAATTGAAGCAAAAGCGTTAGTGCAATTACTTAACAAACTTCCGTTATTGAGAACAAAATTTACTTAAGAGTTTTCTTTGAAACATATTACAAATTTAACACAAATTTTACCCAGCCTTTTAGCATAGTATCAATAATCAACCGTAGACGGAAAGCTTTTTAAGTACTCGGCTGTACACATGGTACAGCTATCTAAAACGGACGCTTACAAAAATACTGTACCTGCACATCATTATAACTAAGTTAAAAGTACCATTTTCTTCGGAATTATATTGGCATCATTACAGAAAAAAAGCTGTGGCTATGGTAATGGAAATTTCATCCCTACGACAGCCCTGTATAAAAAATCCAAAATTCTGATCTTCTGAGATCCTTTCCTGGGGGGGGAAGGGGGCGAACCACAGTAACAGATAAAGAAACATGTAGTTTATTATGTTTGTAGTTATTGGAACTTTATCATTAAGATTTAAAAATTTCTTATTAACTATTATTTTGGTTAACGTACTATTTTACCTAATGACCAAAAGCTAAAACATTTGATACCTGATCCTCAAAAAAATTATTTTTTGTTGGAAACTTGTAAAAAATGTTGTTGCTCAACATTTTTAAACGTTTCAAAGTCAAGGCTAACGGTCACAAAGAATTCAAATAAATGATTGACTAAAAACTGGACAATCGCAAACTTCTTCAAAAGAGATTGATAAAGGATTCTTTGAAATTGAGCTTAAGGAAGATAATAATCTGTCAAGTAGCCAAATTTCTTCCTAGAATTTCTTTCAGAAGAATGAAAAAAATACTTCAAAGAGAAGTCATTTCAGAAATCATAAAGATGAATTCATTACGAGGCACAATCTCACGTCATTTGAAATAGCATTATGCAGCCGGAGATTGATAAACTGATAAATTTGAGCAATGTAAAACCCATCATTGTAGTTTGAAAATTGATTGATATTTCAAAATAAACCTAAGAGGTAATTGTGAATTTAACTTGGCGTGCATGAAGCCAGTGAATAGAAATACTATACATTTGTTTCGCCTTTGAGCTGTTCCTCTTGCTTTAAAACATAATTTAGGATGTCAAGTCCTCTTGTTCTGCGGAATTCAGCACAATATTGCCTCAAGAATGATTATTTCAAAGGGAGCACTCAATTGCCGTTATTAATCTCTACAAGTAATTTGCAATATCTTTGAATTTCCGGATGTATTAAAATATGGATTACAATTTAAAAACTAATTTCCTCAAACTAAATTTCTTACAGCTGCAATTTCTTAAGGTGAAAAAAATTCTATTTATTTTTAATTAAGGAAGTATCCATGATATTTCCCATCATTCAAGTAAGAGTAAAGTTTCATGTATTTAATATATCAGCAAGGGCAAACTTAACCACACTGATTATACTTACTAAGCCGTTTGAAACTTCACAAATATATATCTAAATGACATTGTATGTATATGTATATATGCATTAGGTGGGTCACAAAATATATTTAAGAAATGTAGATGGGGACTACTTAGAAAAGTCCAATTTTCTTCATTTCTAGGTTACCCACATTGTAATCAGAATAATATCATTTTTGCATAATGCTAAAAGTACTGATCGTAGAAAGTTTGTTTTGGTGTTAAGAATTGGGGAAAGCGCATGCTTATGCTCATTATAGGGGACTTAATATTTAGATGTAAAGTAGGTGTAGAGTCGATGGCAGGTGAATTATTCAAGCTTCATAGCAATCAGTATTTTAACGAAGCATACAACCACTAAATAGCTCAATGAATTTAGAGGATTGAGGATTTATCTGAACCACGATGTAATGATTGCATTTGACATAGAAGTCTAGTTGTTTTTCCAAATAACTTTTATTCTTTGCAAGATAAAATAAAGATGCCCATAAAGTTAGAGATCAACTTGAGACTTTTACAACCATTAAAAGCAAAATGAACTTTCTGCTTCAAGTATTTTTTGTGTTATATTAATTTTATCAAAAATGACATCATTTTGATCTCTGACCTTGATGTGGGATATCAATGTTTGAATTATTCCTCGCTTAGTAGTTAATTTCAAATTTTGCACTTAAAATAGCCACTTTTCTCATACAATCCTACATACCATAAATAGTTCGAACCACCTTAATATATCTATGTCTATATTTATCTATCTATCTATCTATCTTTATCTATCTATCTATATATATATATATATATATATATATATATATATATGCATAAGTTACTGAGATAAACTGATTTTGTCGGAACAAAATTGCATCAACATAGGCTTACATAAGTTACAAGGTCTTCTAGTGTACATTAAAATTATAAATTTGCATTCACCTAAAATATTTTTAAAGTATCAGTACTTAGTTGATTATTGAATAACAAAGTTTATCTTTGTTCTTTATGTACAGAGTATCAATTATTTTTATGTTTGTAGTTCTCGTCAGTATTGTGAAATTCTTGATGCTTGGTTGGCGTTTATGAATAAATATTTCAAATCTTAGATGCACCTAAACATATTCTTTTGCTCTTGAAAATAAATATCAATTTGTTTCAATGTACAAATTTGACAATCGTCACTGTTGTATTAATAAACTATTGATGAAATCAAGTCTAAATCCAACAGGATATTTCTCCTTAATGATTTGAAACTTGGCGTTACAATCGTTTTATTAAGCAGTTTAAGTTTTATTTTCAGGGTTCTTACTGACGTTTCAATATATGACAAATTCCCGCGTTCTTGGTTGTTGATTTCAAAGACTTTATTAGATATTGGATTAGTGAATGAATTTATGAGGATAGTCTTTTAAATTCTGCCTAAGGCGCTCAAAAAGTAGGTCTAAAAATTGGGTTACAGAGACATTTGATGGTGTTCTTATGTCAGTCTTCACAATATGATGAAAAAATGACTGCATGGACAAGTATTAGTTTTCTTCAAATACATTTGGCTTCAAAATTGATGTTCATGTTGGCTAGAGATAAAAGAACAAAAGAGCATGCTAAAGAGCATTTAAGATCTGAAATATTTATTCACTAATATCAATCAAGGATAAAAATTTTTACAATATTGAAAATATTCTAGGCTCTTTCATAAAGAACAAAGATAAATAGAAATTATTTAGTCATCAACTAAGCAGTACTGGCTTTTTGGGGCATGCGAGGCAATTGCCATGGGCCCCGCGCTTTTGGAGGCTCTGCCCTAAGCAAATATTACTAAAATGTATTAGTAACTTTTGAAATTTAAGAAAATGAAAATGAAATATTTCACAATCAGAATTCAGTTAATTGTATTGGTATTTGTATTTAGTGTTTGGGTATATACTACAATATGCACATGCACACTAAAAATTAGAATATATAAGGCTCTTTTTAAGCTTCAAGTTATATTTTAAACATATTTGTGCGATCTACCATGTAACAAAGATTAATACGTTTGTAAATTCTATCAATTCGAAAGTAATGTAATATATATATATATATATATATATATATATATACATATATATACAGTATTCGCTAGAATGAATGTAGCTGCCCATGATCAAATATCACCATCGAAATTGAAAAAAACCATCACAGAAGTGTCTGCGGTTAATAATATTGACTCTGAAATTTGTTTTAAGGATTTCATACCAAGTGTTTTGTTATGTATATTATGATTTCAGGTAGTTTGAAAAAGTGGCGTAGCTAAAGTTGGCCTGGGAAACTATGCTCCCCTCCCCCAGATTCAAACCAGAACAATCTCCCCTCAGAAATAATAGTAAGTAGCATTGCAATAAAATTGCTTTATAATTTTTTTTGCCCCCCCCCTAAATTCCATGGGCTGGCTACGCCTCTGGTTTAAAGATAGTAAATTTGTTTGGATTAAATAGCAATTTTGCGGAGGCATTCTTTTTTAGACTATACAATAAAATTTGATACTAAGTCATCCATTCTAGATAATACTGTACATGCGTATAATATGTAAGAATGCATGGTAAATGACTATTAAAAAATCCAAATGCCACAAAAGTACTGTAAAATACGAAAATTACATTTTTCATTATAATTGCTCTTCTAAGCCATACACGTTTCTTATAAAGTTAAGGGCAGTATATTTATCAAATTATTACTATTTGAAATGTGAAATTTTTTATTTTGGATGTTATGATTTATACAGGTTAAGCAAATAATGTCGAACTTTTTCATCACTAAAATTTAGCTTATAGCTACCGAATGCTAATTTATCAGTATTCTGTAAACCTTGAAATTGATATTTAATGCTTTTGTAATAATTTGCACCCGTTACGCCCCCTCTGAACTTCAAATTGAGTACATAATACATTAAATTAACTTCTTCGCGCCCTGTATTACTTAGCTTTAACAAGATTTCAAAAAATGAGAGGTTATTTTTACAACATGTCTGTAATACATAATTATTTTATTTTTAAGGATTGTGCATGTATTTAAAAAAGTTGCACGTGCACGCCCTTCCTATGTAATCTAAAGTTACAGGATCCACCCCTACTCTCATGTTGAATGGCTGTGTTTGGAGAATGATGGTGCAATCTATCAATCGAATAAATAATGTTCCTATTTTAATAGTCTGGAAAATTGAATCAGTTTTATATCAAATTGGATTGACCAATATGTCTTGGATTCCCGAGACAAAATAATAATCAAAGTTGAGTGTTTCACATCTAAACACTGAATATTTATCAGGAATCGCAACATAAAATTATGAAATGTTCCAATCTGATTTTAGTTATAACTACGATCTATTTTTAATATATTGTTGTCAATATCTGTTGGAATTCGTCAATATTTAATTCCACTACAAATTTCATTAAACTTCCGTGATTGCTTCTGGGGAATTTAAATTTACAATTATATTTGATTGGTATTTAATAAGATACAAAAACATTTGAATGAATTTCGACAAAATTTTAAAATTACTAAAATTTCAAGAAATTAGACATTGATTGTATCTACAATCTCTAAAATATTATCAAAAAAATTATAATACTAATGCAGCCTCCTTAGAGCAATGACAAATTTTTAATAAAAATTCATTAATAGGCTGTCTTCCATCATTAGCCATTAATTCTATATCCATATATTCAAAAGAAAACGAATACCTATTAATACAAACAGTTTCAACAATGCCAAAAAAGTCGACCATAAATTTGGAAATCAATTTGCAACAAAATTTAAGGAATACCTATTAAAAAGTTTTTACAAGAATTATAAAAATAAAATGAAAAAGTCTGCTTGTTTAGTGTAGAAATTTTGCAAATAATAGTCAAATTCGAATACGTTTTGCCTTTAATATATAGTACAGCCAAGAAATTTACAGTTAATATCTTTATTTGTGAATATTTTAATTAAAAATGAGTGATTCATTTCACAAATGCTTCTAAAATATTTAAGTTAATAATACCATTTGGGTTTGAATATTCAAAATCTTAAAATAATACATTGTAGATGGTTGTGACAAAGTTGGCCTATTAGCCATTAACATCAAAACTATTTATACAAAAAGTTAAGGTATGTCTACTACTACTACTACTACTACTACTACTACTACTACTACTACTAGTAATTATAGAAAGCTCTATTTTCTCAGGGAATATTAAAGTGTATGAATGTAAGAATCTCATACATATCTTCACACTTAAAAGACCAGAATATAATAAGCTTTCGGAAGAACATATGTCACTGTAATTTCATAGAAGTCATTATTTTGACAGTAATGTAACTCCAAGTATCAAAATTCATTTACTGTTGTAAGTCTGGCCAACATAAAGTTTAACTCCAAAACGTTTATATTTATATATATATA
>CABFPE010000016.1:1805914-1817175 GCA_900660155.1 Hofstenia miamia | reverse complement strand
TATATATATATATATATATATATATATATACACATGTATATGTGGGTGTGTGTTTTGTCTTGATATCATCAACTGAAACTTTTTAACTAGGTTAACGTGTCGAACCTTTATTATTCAATCAAAATCAGACATTGACTGAAAAGGGACGTTGAGTAAGTAAAACAGCACTCCCTATTTGCATTCATAACTATGATAAACTACACTAAGCTATCCAACGTTCGTTCAATGTTGTAAAATACTACAGATTGTATTAAAATCAAATAATTTGTGTTATTTATTTACTATATTTGATGCAAATATAATTAAAAGATGTACATTTGAATGTTCATTTCTCAGGCGCGTGGCGATAATTTTTCTAGAAAATTAGTCTCAAATCTATAAGGAAACTAACTTTAATTTCCAATTCGCGACGTTGGACATAATTCAGTGTTTTCCAAATATTAATTCTGAAATGAGAGTTAAAAGAATATTAAATTATTTTCTCAAAAAATCTAAATCACAATTTGGAAGTAACCAATAATATTTATAAAAAAAGTCTGCAATTAACAATTTCGAGCTAAGCTGCTACACTAAGACAATCACAATATGTAGTAATCCCATTTTGACTAGTGAGTCAATAACTTCAAACACCAAATTTACACGCAATTTTTAAGAAGTAAACGCATTTGCAAAAACTTAACATCAATGTCTTAAGCAGCATTAATATTTAGTAAAGCAATTTTTGTGAATATCGCAAAATGGAAACAAATTTTAATTTTATCATAAAACTGTTTAAAGTTTAATTGTAACATTGCATTAATTAACAGAACAATATCAATAATATAATGTTTTAATATAAGTTCTTCAATAGAAAAACGTAGTTTCATATTTTAAAACATTGTGTTACTCTCTTCGACCACACATATGTAAAGCACATTTAAGGAAATTAACGACTTGCAAAGACTTTAAAGATGCGTTTTAGATTTAATGTACTTTTAAAATTACTAACGCACTCGTTTAAATGGGATAGTAATTGGTTGTTTTTAGTAGAATTACTATAACACCCAAATATTAAGAAAAGAACTTTTAAATTATAATAGACACAACATATTTAAATCTTTTTTAAAACATTTGTAACTTTTCTACAATCATATAAATATGCATTGATAGTACAAATTAAGCTACAAAATAAGCTAAACTTTTAAAATAAAATGAAATAAAAATAATAAATAATCAAATAAAAAAATCAAAATTTTCTCCATTTATTACTTTTTTCGAATATCCAAAGTTGTTTTGATCTTGAAGTAAGCTTTCTTTTAAAATTGTGAAATATATTTGAAAAAATTTTCGATCTCCAAATTGCCAATTAATTCAATTTGAAATGTGCAGTGGAATGTAGATTACGATCTTAATTTTCAAAAAACCGCTTCGATTGATATTTTTATTGTCCTGAATCGATTCTCATTAAATGCAATTTATTGGTTCACTGATCGCTCAATTGATTATTTCAAATTCATTTACTTTATAATTTTTTTATTTAAATATGCAGAAAACTTAGATGTATCCATATATTTAAGTGTATTTTGAATTTTTTGATAAAAATCTTTACCGCATCACTTTGTAAATATTTCCTTTTGATAATATTTATTATGAAAAATTTTGTTTTATATTTCGAAATATAATTCTTTGAAAATCAAATATTCACATGTAATTTTAGAACTCCACAGACGAAGACGGAGTATGAATAATCTTATAAATTATTAATTGTAATAACGTTATGGAAGACAAAACAACAGGTTATTTAAATGAAATCCCAAGCTAAGATAAGAATTTGAGTTTCAGAGAGTTGTTTATTCTGGTCATGTCAATTATTGTTTGTAATAAACAATAAATAAATTGGCGTGATTTAGAATAAAAATTTGTAAATAGCACAAGTTACGCTTCATTGACGTCGCAATACTTCGTCTGCCATTGACTTCATGGTCGACGTTTTAGCACAGTTTTCCATCAACAGCTAACATTTCCTTTGAATTAAATATTTTATCTATTGCTTTTCCATTACTACGAAGTAAGTAAAAATCCCACATTAATTAAATGGACCCATATATTTAGCTATTGAAATTTACTGATAAAATATAATATTATAGCTTAATGCAGTATTTATAATTGATGGTATTAATTGTAATACTCTCTCAATCTCTCCTATTGCTGTATACAAGCTCAATAAACTGTTTGGGAAGTTTGAATAAGCATAAATTGATAAAACACTGCTATTAAAATATGCTAAAATAAATTACATGTACTCCACTTAAGCACATTATTTCGCTTTATAATGAGTTTTTAGCGGCATTTGGCCGATTAAAACGTATTTCTAAGATAACTTCAAAAATCAAATTGTTCAGAAATTTTCTGCTTCACAAACGAAAGAAATAAGTTATTTTAAAAATCTGTATATCAAAGACACTAATAAACCGCATCCGCAATGTCTTTATTTCCTTCCACATCTTGACAAACATAAAAACCGCTAGATTTGTGAAAGAATTTGGTTAATTGTAATGGAAAGTAAAGGTCCACCAACGTGTTCCAGCACTTCTTATGTAAAGAATCTTGCAATAGTGAAAATGCAGGCTACTTTCGCGGCTTTAGACGAAAGGCATATGAAATTTGAAATGCTGTCATTATCAGAGGCCTGATAGCGCAAGTGATAGCGCCAGTTTTGTAAATTGCTTAGCATGTTAGCGAAATGTGATACTCGCCATTTATTGAGATTTAGCCATTACAAGGGAAAAACAAAACAATAGAACTACCTACTTACATAATACGTACACTTCTAGGTTATTTCTGATCAGGCGCGGCTTTAGGATTTTTGAAACATTGGAGCACATTCTTGTTTTTGTGTTGAGAAAATTTACAAATAACAAGTAATTTAAATCTCTAAATTCAAATTTGAAAAACTATAAGCATTGATAACTTTAAATTTTTGGATGACACCCTTGTAAACATCAATATGAAAAGTACTTGAAATTCATAGAAATGATGTTTTGGCAAACTTGGGAAATTCCTCAAAATGGGGGGGNATCAGAGATGTGTATAAGAGACAGGTACTGTCTCCCGGGTGCTCCCCGCTAAATCCGTGCCTGCACTGCATATGTGCCACATATTACCTAACTCCCCTTCTTCTTCATCTTAACACAAGAAATGTAATTTCTAAGTTCTATGTGACATCAACTCTATACTAATCTGTTTCATTTTTTCAATATATTATTAAAACGACTATTTTATCATTCAAGTTCTAACTACAATTGAAGAACCATTTTCTATAAATATAAATTACTTTCTGATTTTTATTACAATAAATATATAATTGTATTTGCATAATTTATATTTATATTTTAGAACCATCTGCTGATCAGTTACTTCGTTGGAAGAATCACTTGTGGTAATTTTTTAAGTCTATCAATATCTATTTTTGTGGGCAATATGGGTTTTTGCAACATGCTGTCTTCCAAGTTATTTATAATTATATATTTGTTAGAACATTTCTGTCACCTTTAAATTACATTTATTAATTTATTTATTTATTTGATCTCAATGACATAATAAATTTTGTGAATGAAAATAAGGAAACTGCCCATGCTATACACGAAGATTTTAATGGGCTGTATTAGATAATTAATAAATGAATAAACTTTAAACAAACAAACAAACCACATGTTGTGTTTTTAATATTTTAGGAACGAAATAAGTAATAAATCATCATACATTGGTAAAATGATTTTTATTCACAATTTTAGCACATGACACTCCTTAATTGACCACTTAATATTATAAGCACATTCAAAGCATGGTAACACATAATGCAAAAGAGTGTATAGAATCACAACAAAATCGAGTCCATTATTGTAGATGTATAGATTTGATTTCTAACTCTTAAAAAATTAAAATATCTTTTAAAATATTGGATCTAACTTTTGTATTTAAAAAGAAAGATTGAAAGAATTGATTAGGATTCTACAAAATATGGCAATCAAATATCAATTAATTTTTGCGATAAATCAGAAACCTATAAAATATCTTGATTACGTAAATGATAACATATTCCTATTATCACACGGAATTAGGAATTATTGTAAGACGTTCAAACCTAATAATTATTTAATCAATTTTATCAAATTTTTTACGCAATGTACCTATGTACTTCATGTATATGGGATTGTTTTGTTAATTCAAAATGGCATCAATGACCCTATAACACTACTTCTTCAAGCGCATTTTTATTTGTTGATTCATATGCTTTCATTACATTAAATGTGTATTAGAATTAGATTCCATTACTTAGTACTTCACAAGATCACAAATCCAGCACATTACAGAATGATCCACAGTGCCTTCTGAAAACTTCATATTCAGGTACTGTTCCTTTTGAACTATATATTTCACCAATTAAATGATTTGTAATCTTTGATTTTTTTTTAAATTTAGTATTTATCTTTAATTAAATTTAATTTTTTGTGATGAAAAATGTCTTTCTGGGATGAAAACAATTTCACTCATTGTCAAACATTCCAAAGTAGTACATACTTCTTGCACGATGGAGTTTATATGTTTAGGAAGACTAACATTTAAGAGCCTTTATAGTAAAACAGCTTATTTTATAAGCAAGCATTGTGTCATTTTTAGTTCAAATATTTCATTCCCACATAGTTTTCTTGTAGATTTTTTACACGCCTTTAAAAATGCATGTTGAATGTCATGAAATTTGACTAATAAATGCATTGCTACTAATTTTGAAAATTTCATAGCTGCAAGAAATTGCTGCTCAAATTTTTTAAAATTTATGTAGTACGTTTTGAATTTTCAATACTTCAATGCTTCAAAAAAATGTTGACAACCTTAAATGAGAATACACTCTGATGCGAAATGCTTTCCTTCTTGCTAGTTTAATAAGTGTGAAATTTCCTATTCAAAGATGTTGATCCTAAATGACATTTCTAACTTAATTGAAATTTTGCTGATGCACAAAATCAAATATTATTGCCTTCGCAACAGACACTTGTTGATTTTGCACTGTTTAAAATTGCTGACATGTTAAATTGTAAACAAACTTCTAAAGCATGTCAACAGTAAGTGTAGGTAAATTTTACATGAATCATTATACTTTGTAGCAAATTGCCTTCATAAAAAAAGCCTCATTAAGAATTTATGATTGTGTGTTAGAACAGTTGTTCATCGTACAGTGTAAGTTATATGTGGAAAATTTTGGGTTTCTGAAGTTTCACCCATTGTAATTTCTGAGTTTCATTCAGGCTTGAAAAGAATCCATGTCTATAATTCGTATAATTAAATGCAAAATAACCAAAGCAAAATATTTTGTATGTCAGTATTATATTTGTTTGACTACGTTTACCTAATTCTCTGTAAATCAAAAGCTTATATGTAACATTCTGTGAAAATTCAAGACAAGGATGCGGATTCATAAAAAATGTAACTCGGAAGCGGATTAAATTTAAAAAAATTGCCTATTTAAAATTTTCTTCACAATTTTTAGTTTTATTAATGCAAATTTAGGTGACAATACAATTGATACAATTTTAACTTACGCCAAATGTATCATTGTATTTGAACTCCTTTTGTGTTCCGGCTATTTCTATTCGTCAGATATTTCCGCCAATCTTTAAATCGTTGTATTGTACTTTTCAATTTTGATATTTAAGCTTGAATTTTGAAAGCATAGCTTAATAATATTTAATAGTTCAACATTATAATATATTGTTTTTGCATGTCTTCTTTTGGAATTCATATGAGGTTATAAAATTACGAATTTAATCATTTATAAGATTTTTACTCTTACCTGACAGTAAATAGGCACATTGTAACGCATCACATACACCATAAATATTCTAAGATCTTTTTTGCGGATGCTTGAAAAACATTCTTCAGATGTGAATTTGAAAATAGACAAGTGTGCAGAAGCGAATTGGATTTTTTATTGTTTGCGAATGCGGATTGGATGCAGATTAGAGAATGTTAAACTCTTTCCACCTTTAATTCAAGGTCTTCAATAAAACAAAAATCCTAATCCTAACTCCAACTCAAACTTTAATCCTAATCCTATTCCGATGACAAAAGTAATGTACCACCTGAATTTTCAAACGTTGAAATTTTCAGACACGATAAGCAACTCATGAAGCTGCTAAATATCTAAAACGGTATACATTATGTAGTTTACATGTGATAAATAAGTAAATAACTCTCTTCATATTATTGTTTGATTTGATTTGATACTAACTATAGATTGGGTAAAAAAATTAATGCGGATTAGCTGACTGACATGCGTCATTGAAATACATTTATGACTATTTAGACAATATCATTCCGCCAAAAATTGAAGTCCAGCAGAACTATTTAGAGAAAACACAGTAAGTATTGGTTGAAAATTCTTTGTACACCGACATTTAGTTCTGCAAACAGTCTGCCGTACGAATTTCATGAAATTGATGAAAAAAGCGACACACTACAGCATCTTGGAAGTCAGTGCAGCAACGGAAGCAGCTCAGAAGTTTCAAGGTAAATATTACACATTTTTCAACACTAACTTTTAAATTATTAATTTTTTTTGAAAATACACATAGTCAATCACAAAGTTTAGAAAAACGAAGTATAAGACTGTAAATTCCAATGAAAGCTTCACTGATTCGTCGTTTGTTATTTTGTAATTTCACGCTTAGACGTCGAATAACATTGGCTTATTTCTTAAGAAGACATTCACATCAGTTCAATTCATATATTCGAAAATTGACTAAGAAACTAAGGGTTATATAATCATTGCGAAAAATTTACACAAAACTGATGTACAGGTCTAGAACAAAAGTAACCATACACCATTATTTTGTAATGATTAAATTACATATTTATATATATATATATATATATATATAATGTATATATTGTGGAGCTCGAGGCACCACATGCCATTTCTTTCTGTCTGTATCTGTCTTGTATCTCTTTATAACGGTTTGGAAATAGCTGTATGTTTGTATGTTTACAATACATTGACATATTAAATAATGTTAAGAAATGAATTTTAATTTCAAAATGTCTATTATCGTATGTGAAAAACCGGTATTTCTATTATATGTAATTTTCATAGACATAGTTGACCTGAAATAAGCCTTAATTAACTTAGAGAAATGATGAAATCGATTTATTTTGCCAAATTTGACAAATGCAATAAAATAAATAAATAAGGACTAGTAATGCACAAATCATACACACATCCGGCTACATCAGTTCAGGACAAGATGATATGAAGCCTCAAAGTTTGCTGCAGAGGCACAGATATTTTGACCTCGCCTGCAGGGAAAAGAGAAGCACACTTCAAAACATGGGAATAATTGTCAACTTTTTGATTACAGAGCTTACAACACCAGCATCCCTGAGAAATACGCTAGCAATTACTTTGACCGCACCACAAATTATGAAAGCTATTTGTTATAAACAGAGCGTTGATTCTTGTTGTAGTTCCTTTCAAACACCCGATATTAATAGTTGAGGACTCCCGATTGTTGATTGCCGATAATGAATTATTTTTTGATGAAAATTTACTGATACCTGCCCACCTCTTCCAAAAGTAAGCAATGACCTTCTCATTGTGAATTATGATTTGATTACTATAATCATCTAGAAGCACAGCAGTATTTAGGATCTTGTGAGCAGTATTGTCATTAATCAGAAGCATATCAAGCTTAGAAGCTACTATTGCACATGCCTTTATACCCTTCGCATATAAAACTTTTAGGTGTTCAGTGATCTTTTTGCAAGTTGCTAGAGTGATACCCAAGTAGCAGAATTTAACTACTTTAGTTTTTGACAGATTTACCTTCAGTTTATTAGTTGTACAATATGACTTGTACTTGCAATGCGCCTTGCACCTTAGAGATGCATTCAGACTAAATTACTAAATTGCCTGATTATGCTGCTGTGAACAATATAAACAGTAGCAGTGATATTTTCCCTCCTTGAAGAACCCCTTTAACTTGCTCAACAGAATCTGAAATGTTCTCATCCACACAAATACGAATGAAATTGGACGCAAACATCGACCATAGAATGGCAAGAAACTTGGATGACACACCGTATCATGTCGAAGCATCTGAAAATAGTATACTTCTGTCGACGGTGTCAAAAGCTTTTTCATAATCCACAAAACAGCAATAGAGGTGAGGTGGCTCTTGTCAATTCGGCAAGTTTCACGTAATATTCGAATAGCTTGTATTGTAGATATTGATCTTCAAACACCAAATTGTTGCATTGGTAAGACATTGTTAATTTCTGATCACTCATGCAACCTTGCAGGTGGAATGCTCGTGAATATCTTCATTGCATTGCTAACCAGCGCAATTCCTCAGTAGCAATCGGGTGAATCTCGATTTCTTTTAAGTTTATGTGATGGTATAAGTAATGAAGTCTTCCATTGCACAAGTATTTTTCTATTGTCAAATCAAAAATTGAAAATTAGAAAAAGAGCAGAAACTATCTCATATATACAAGATTTAATCGTCTCATTGGTAATGCTATCATAACCCGCTGCCTTTCTCATAGGGGCTTTCAAAATCGTCAAAAATATTTGATGTTCAGAAATTGGTGAGTCTAGTATATCGTTATTCACATTTCCAAAACTTGGGATTTCGGATTGCATTCCTCTCAAAAGATTGTTAAAATGGGTACCAACTTCAACCATTATTATGCCAATGATTTCGTCAATATCCAATCCAGGGCGCAAGTATGCTCTGCAGTAGTTACTTCACCAATATCTACAACAATAAGATATTTGGAAAAAAAGAACAATTGTGAATTAATTTTAAGACCCAGATTAACCGCTATAGTTAGGCCTCCAGTTGGCCTCCCACGTAATGGTTTTACAGCCATTTGGTCAAAAAATTTAAATCTTGAGATTAAAACATCGGCGCAACTCTTAGTTTTGTTTAGGACCATCACATCATGCTTGGTTAATTCATAGTTAGTAGTTTTAAGAGTACTAGTTCTTTCAATATTCCATAATAACTTACGTTTCGCTAATACTCTACTAAAGCATTGTAATTGGCACAGAATCATGGAAACTTTGAAAATAAATAAATACTTATTTGTGAATTCAAGAATATCTTGAAAATTTCTTAGTTGGCAGAATCGCATATTCCTTGCGCTTGTGCATAAACATTTCATGAAATATTTTACATCATATTCCATTTGATGAGATAGGACACAGGCACATTCTTGAATAAAATGATTTTACCATAGTAGTGATCGAAGACTCGTGCAGATTAAGCAAATTTTTTTTGTGCAATATATTTTGTAAATTTCTATTTATTCAATTTCTTATAGTTTTTCTAATCATCCAGACACTTAAACAGGTGTTGGATGCAAACAGGTCAATTCAATGTCATTTACATTATACAGAAAATGTTGATACGTAAAATGAATTCTAGAAGGAGAACCCATCAACAACTGCCTCTTAAACTTTAACTGTAATCTTACAAAAAATTACATTTATTGTATAAATTTATAGCTCAAGTCAAAAAGTGGCAACATTATAAACACATTTTTGATAACAAACAAAAGACAAATAGAGGCTTATAAAATATATTTGAAAATGTAATTGTCTCAGCTAGTAACCTGGGGACAAAGTCATTTGACAAGTTTGCCATGCAAAGTGTGACAAGCAAAATAAACGTCTTGAAACTTTATCCATTAAACGGATTCTAACTTCTTGAGTTATTTGGTGTTGCGATTCAAGGATGTAACTCTTTAATTCTTTCAGATTTGTGGGCTGTTTTTCTCGACAAAATCCTTCAGAATTTGCCACACGTTCTCGATGGATACACGACCTGGCAAATTCAGTGGCCATTGCATAACTTTAATATTAGAATTGGTAAAGAATGCTTTTCTCGATTTTGAGGTATGAGGGGTTGCTTCATCTTGATCCATGAATCGGGATATAAGCAGGTTGCGTATGGTACAAATTCCACGAGTATTTGGCAATATTTTGAACTATTAATTGTACCAGTGCTATCTACTAACTTTAGATAATGATAGTCAATTTTTTAAAAGTGGCAATTTTTTTTACTTGCGCTAGATAATAAATTTAATTGATATTTTAAATATCTCACACACATACTCAACTTTTAAAAAAATTATTACAATGATATATAGGAGAGTTACTAGGCTTTTCATTTTAGAATTACTTTAAAAAACCAATTATAGTAATTCAGAGGTGCAATTAAGCTGGGCCATTGCACCTGAGGCTAAGCTTGGGTCGCTTTCCAAATTTAATTTAAGTTTGGACATCAATATATTATTGTGATTTGAGTTGGGGCTGATATTGGTTGGAATTTGCAAAGACCATTTAGTAATTTTTCTAATTTAATAATATTTCTGAGCTTTCAATAAAAAAGAAATTTTGTTCGTCGTGAGCTGTAATTGAACTTAAAAAAGTGAAGCAAATTTACCACTATGTAAATGTATTTTTAGGAGCGTAGCAAGCAAGATTTTCTAGAATCTTAAATTGATCAAAAGAGGCATTCAATTGATATTGAAGTAACATAGTTTCAAGATTAACATTTATATTGAATTTGAATCGCTTTCATAATTTCCGTGTTCTGCAATGTCAATATTTTCTGCATGAGTACTTCGCTTTTTCATTAAAGCTTTCATGCTGCTGTTGCTCTTGATATTAAAAATGGACAACAGCACTTTGGCTAATTTTCTTCCAAGTTTGAAGAGCATAAAAGCAAAGTTTTTCGACGCTGCAGAGAACATTCATGTGGTTGATTTTAATACAAAAGAAAATAAACACACACATATATATATATATATATATATATATTTATATTGCGTCGCTATGTACGCTTACCACATTATATATGTCGCTATGTACACTTTGTAAAATTTATGTACCAGTAAGATGTTTTTGTTATTAAAAATAATATGGTTATCGTTCCCGCAATGGTGGCAATAGATGTACAGACGACTATTTGAAACACTGTTTTAGAGCAAAGATAAATTTTTATTGAAAATGGCAGCCTGAGCATAGCTCCATAGTTACTCCACAATGTAGTGAATAATTCAGCCGGAAATTGGCAAACTTAGAGTATAAATTTTAATAAATAAACCGATTCAAACCTTCCAATATCATACAGGAACAAATTTTTATGCAGAATTCCATTCATTTTTTTCATGTCTTTATGTACGCTTTTTCAATGTACGCTCTCTTTCGCTCTCTCTCT
>CABFPE010000016.1:1792596-1805799 GCA_900660155.1 Hofstenia miamia | reverse complement strand
ATATATATATATATATATATATACACATTTAGCGCTAAATAATTTATGATGTATATATTGGCGCTACATAATTTATGATGCGTTCATCTGGTGTTAAATAAAATGGCATTATTTAACGTCATTTTAAATTCAATATTCAAAAGTAATTTCCCCACAGATTTTTTTTTGAAAATGGTAATTATTTGCATTACCAAAATTCATGAAAAATGCTATTGAGAAATTTTTAACTAATAACTTTTTGTAACAATTTTTAAGAATAACCTAGAAATTTAAATGCTTTTGATAGGAATTGAAATAAATAATTTGATGAATTACTTTTGAAGAGGCTTCAGCTGAAAATATGTTTGGCAGTCTACAACTATAACTAACATGAAAAAGAAACTTTATTTTTTGCACCAATTGAAATCTAATTCAAATATTCAAGGAATATTTTTAAACCCATGATAAATTAATTTATGAATATGTTGTGATGAATGAAAAGAACTATTTGCAATGCAGCTAGCAAAATTATCATATATTTTTAATTTCTGGAGGTGACCTATTGTATGCTTCTTCAATTTCCTTTAATAATGGAGAAACATTGATAACTTAAAAAATAAAAATTCTTAAGCATAGAGAGCCGAGAATTTGAAACTTAAAAATTTCTTGGTGCACAAAGATCCAAGCATCTGCCAGACAAGCAAAAAACACATAATGTATTTAAAGTATTATACTGTATATACAATAATTTATTCCGACACATATTTAGCATTGATGAACTAATACACAGTCGTCAAGTTGATGCAGAGCAAGTACTTTTAAACTTGGGTTTCGGCTCAACTGTAGTGTGCAGTTTCGCAGAACGTCTTCCAGTTAGATTTCTGATCGATTCCTCCAAAGCTCGCAACATATCAGTCAGTAAATTTATCGAAATACATCCAGTGCTTAAGCCATGTGCTGACGCAGATTATTATCAAAATGCGTGCCAGGCATCCACTGAAAGTAAGTATCATGTTGATGTAATTAGGGTTAGTGTTTTGCGGACCGGGAAATATTGTGTGCCGATGCACAACGACCAGTTATGTCTTCAATACCCGGTGCCTCCACTGTGCCGGAAAATCCGCCTGTCAATTTAAATATAGACCATAGACAGTGACCTAAATTGAGTCTGATTTCTAACAAAATCTTAAAACTCCAAAATGACTTTCAAAAAAGACATTATACTAAAATTTGCAAAGTATCTTATATTTGCAATCGAAAGCAAATACATTTAAAAGAAAACTTTGATGAATGTACATGTACAAACAAAAATATTCAGATACGTCTTCGGGAAAATATTGAATGTCTTTGCCCGCCGGTCTCTATGTCCGTTGCCTAACTGCCCGATGGTCGCAAAACACTGATACGGGATTATGTGAGGACTAGACAACTGTTAAGTAGATAATTTTTATTCACAATCACTAAAAGCAATTAAAACCAATTAAACACATACCCTAAGATGAAAAGACGAAGCACAATAATAATTGCAATCCCATAAGGCAATTACATAGAATATACTTTACTACGCTTATATTAATTGGTTGCCGTTTTACTAAATATTCTAATCGTCTATTAGTAGCACCATAAGCATTAATGTATCCAAGGGGTAGTAGAATGTGAGTCCGTCTTTCTAACTATCATCTATCCTACATAAAAAAAATCAACTTCAAATAATGTTTTATTGCGCAATAATTACTGTCAGTTCATTACGTAATAGAATGGGAAAGACATTATTCACTAATTACGGTATTAATTAACTAGATATTGACAATTCAAAAGTGCAGAGACGATAAATTAGCTACAGTGTTATTATTGACATTAAATTTATACTTTTATTTGTAGTATTTTACACCAATTTTGCACTTCATTGTGACAAAGATAATTGTTACTTTTTCAATTTTAACAAATTCATTATATTTAGAGTTTATGCATTTTGTTCTTATGTTATATGCTTAATTGAACTATTGTTTTTTATGTCTCCAAACTATTTTGAAAGTTGCCTTATATTGTTACAACTTAGTTCCTTATTAATTTACGTTGCTATGTGTCACTTTAATTGAAATTATTATAATTGATATTGATAGTTGAATTATTGATTTTTCAAAGTTGATTCTAAAATTTTATTAGACCTGTTTTCTTACCGAAAGATTGAATTGTAGTTCATCGTCATGCAATATAATACGTTTATATTTATGCATGCCATCGGCATAATAAATCTGATTAAAAGACAGAGACGCATCCTAAGTTTATTACCATAAATCCATAAACTCCTAATGTAATTTATGTGGAATACATGTCATAAATTCTAAAGATAGTTTGTTCATAACATTAATTCCTTCTGAAAATAAAGATCTATGTATGTGATTGTTCCAAACTAGGGATATAAAATAGATCTACTGTAAATTTTAACTGAGAAACCATGATCGGGATTAAACTTATTATATTTATTAAAATTATAATACAAATCATCAAATGTGTCCACCCATTGTGTAAATTATTCAAAACATAGAGTAATGCGTTCATGTTGTTGTCAAGATCTTATGTAATCCTTTTATAATAGAGTCAATGGAATTACAATATAAAGAACTAGTTGCGTAACTGGGGTACTGAAGCAATATTACAAGAACACACGGTGATATTTTCTTAAGTTAGGGCCCACAATATTCAAAGGCCATCAGGGGGATCAAGCCCCATTGATCTCTTGTTAGTTACGCCACTGTACAGGTCATTTATTTGAATCAGCAAAAGTAGTCCTGTTGCATTTAGTCAAGGAATCAAGGCCGAAAGTACAGAGTGTGCTCGTTATTTATTTTATAAGCAGATTGAATGTAAGGATACGTTTAAGAAATATCACACGCTTTTTTAATTCAACCAATTATGTCCACTATGATAATTCTTATGTTAGCTATATGTCACGAATAATCAGTTTTGTTTCAGCAAATTGTCTTCTTGAACCATTTTCAATTTTTTAGTATCAAACGAACTGTATTTTTTATTTTTCTTGCTTTCAACCAATTTATTTATTCATCAATTAGGCTTGGTACCCAAAGTGGAATGTGAAATCTAGTTGTATATTCTACAATAGACAATCCTGAGACAAATATTATTCTTGCTGTGTTCAGTGACCTTGTTTGATGCCCAAATTATTTTTGCTGTCATATGTAAATATATCATTATATTAACAATGTTTTTTGAATTTCTTAAATCCCATTTACATGTACTTTTTCATATAAACATAGGGAAATCTACTTTAATAATGACAATATATTTTGTAAATGATGCCGTACCGATTATAGTAATTGTCCTATAAGTGTGGGTTGTGAACATGTATGACCCCAACTAAAAGCAATTAGGCTTAGCCGGAGCTATAATTCGACAATTTTATTAAACTCTGTCCCAGTTAATAAGTAAAGTTTTATATCAATAATTGGGGTTTTATTATAGCGTAAATACCATAGTTTTGGGTCGAATTAGATAGTTTAGGATCTTGTGCATATTATAAAAAAATGAAAATCAAAACTTGAAATTATACTTGTGTTTATATCATACTACCAGTTTACTTATTAACTAGGACAGAGTTTAATTAATAATGTTTTGAGTCTTTTCTGGAGTAAGTAATAAGTTAGCCACAGTGGTAATTTTTCCGTAATGGATCAAGGCAACTGAGTTACATGCATCACTTAGCATTACCCTAGTATTAATTTTAATTTCTAACCTTGCGTTGACTAGATCAATTAAAACAAATATTTATAATTTTATATTTCCAACTGTTTGTCATTGTGAACTATAGGATATTATATATGTATTTTTTATTAAACAGATTAATTCTGAAATTCTATTTGAAAGCTGCTTTAGGTAGCCTTCTCAAGAAACTCAATCGACAAAGAAGATTAAGTACATTAATGCCATCTAGCGTTGAGGTACATTTGTCATACATAACATTTACAATAATCCCTACAATGGTAGTAAAAAACATTAATATTATTACTATGCAGGTACACACAGAGGTGTACTCGAGGGGGGTTCTCAAGGGCTCAGCCCATCTTCTAAATTCGATTGGGGACACAAACCCTCAAGTGTAAGTAATTTTACAATGTGGGGTGTTGGATCATATTTGTTGTGAAGTAAAATTTAGACCCTCTTTGTAATTATATAAAAAGAAACATCGCATGCTATTTTTAATCTCTATTAAAAAGTCCATAAATTGTTGATTCTAATTTTTTTAGCTAAAAATAATCAAATAAACAACCTCGAACAATCATGTTTTCATACATCACTTTGGCCCTATTACTATGTTATGCTATATTGAAGTTGAAATAGGCTTTTTCTTGAACAAATAAAAGCATAATTTGCAAACGTGATTTTAAAGTGAACTTTGTATATAGTACAAGATAACTAAATTCTTCTTTAGTTTACCGACAGCGTTGGCTCTGAGTTGCGATTTTCCTGAAGCAGACAAATGTAGGTATAACACTCATTACATAAAATTCCAATTAAATGAGCATTTAAGAGATATATATATATATATATATATATATATGAGATACTTTTTCAATTTTGTTTAGAAAATTTGAATTATAAAACGATGCTTTCAGAAGAATATCATTAGTTATTACACAAACACATAAATAAATTTATACAGTAAATGTGTTCAAAGAGAGATGTTCTAGATCCAACCTATGAAAAATCAAATTCTTTTTTGCGACGTATGATCGCAACATCATTATCATAGATATCCATTCGAACATCATACACAAAGAATTTGTTGGAAAATACAACGTTTGTCAAATACACTATAAGCACAAATATTTACATATTATTTTGTCCTAGACGTAGTTTTTATTCTGGGCAGATATTGCTTTTTTTCAAGTTCTTGAATCGTGCCAGAACTGCTCTTTCCAAACGAATTACTATTTGAATTTCACCTAAAACAAGTGGCAGTGTATTCTTGATCAATTGCATTGTTTATATAAAATCAATGTATTAAAAAAAATTATGAGATAACTTTTATATAGATAAACACCAATGCATGGCACCACAAATTACACGAAAATCTTATAATATCTGCAAAGCATTAGGAAGCTAACTAAATTTAAAAATATATTATTAAAAATTAACTATGAAGTATTAATTTGCTTTAAAAATATTTTAGTGAATTGATTTAAAAAATGATTATGAGTAGAATACTTTTTGGCTCATTGCTGTTCTTAATCATTCGAACTTAGTTCCAAAACTAATAAAATTTGGCACTGTGCGGAAGCCATTTTGTAGAATATACGTCTGCTATGTCATATAAAAGTCTAATTGAAAGTACTTAAGATTTTTTTGCTAACATTTTAAAAGCCCTATTACAATTATTTAAAGTATCATACATTAAAGGGTGTGCCGAAAGTGGTTTTCCATGTAAAATGATGTTCACTATATTGAAATGGCATCTTCCTCATGTATTCCATAAAATTTTGACCACGTAGGACTTCGCAAAGCATTAGATACCAAGACTTTGTACATTGATTGTGTTTTTACAAAGGTATAAATATAAAGTCCCAGTATTTATTAGAATTGGAAGCTGTTTTCGACAATTTTACTTTTAGAAACAGATTTTATGGAAATTTAAGTAAAATCATACCGACAAAGCTTTTGAAGTTATCCTAAGTCTTTGTGTTAGAAAGGCAAACCTCTCAATATTTCCTAACATAACTCGTTAATATTCTTTGATTACTTTAAAATAAATCTAAATTTAACGGCTTCATAATCAGAGCGGAGGCATTGATGTAAATTTCGAAGCTATTAGACTGTTAATCGATATTTAGGGAATATAATAAAAAAATTCCAAATAAAATATAGTTGTAGCTTTTAGAACTTTCAATTGGTCAATTTTGAAAATGTTTTGATTTTCTAACAAAAATCAATATAAGTTACTGAAAAATTATGTAATTTTCGTTTTGGGCAACATTCTTTACGCCTAAATGTCGAATACTGTATCAAAATATGTGGGAAATTTCAAACTATTTTAGTTGAAATATGCAAGGCACTAACAAAAGAACATACATTTTAATATTAATCACCTTATCTTAATATTTCCAAATTTCTCCTATAACATTAATTTACTGCAAAACATTTCTTAAAAATTTCATTTGAAATAGCTAATTAGTGTCTGTATGTGCGAAATCTTTAACAAATTAGAGTTATTTTAAAATCATAAACCGTTTTCTACATTTACAAAAAGTTTTCTCCAATCAAATTTGGAAATCGTGAAGCATGGACACATGTATTGATGAACGTGCTTGAATAAAACATTAAATTTTGTAGTAGTAGTAGTAATTGCATTGCAGTGTCTAAAGTAGCCTACTTGAAAAATCAACAATTTTTCTTTGAAAATCCCATAAGATCAACAACGAACCTTAAGAGTTTTTTATATGTAGACAGACCTCTCAAACGCATTGAGGCATGTCATTCTAAAAAAACCCACCAATTAAGGGATGATAATAAGACAGGAGAAACTCCTCTATCTGGTTGTCTGCGATTGTAGATATCATTTTTAGTTTTTTAATTGTAAGCATTTAAATATATTTCCAGGATGATGAAAATGTCAAAACTTCCGTGGCTACTTAAGGTAAAATTTGTCTATAAAGCAATTGTCTTATTTTTCTGGTGATATTTCTTCTTAACCTTAAAACCTGATTATTATATCTTTTGTCATATTTGTTTATTACTAATAATTTTGCTTTTTTAGAAACAGAAGTCTTCCAATGTTGAATCTAATTGCAATGTTTTGTTTTAAAATTGTGATATTTTTGTACTCAAGCAATTGTCAATTCAATTTATTTATGTATTTATATTTTTCTTACGAATATTTGCACTGTTTAGTATTTGGAGCAGAATGTGGAATATAACAAACAATTTCTTGAATCATTCACAGTGTATATATATATATATATATATGTATATAAACAAAATGATGCAATCGAGTAGAAATGCACTGTTATCATTAAACTACTACAAATAATTATTATTATATTGATGTAAAACGCTTAATATATTAATAACCTAAAAACACAGTAGGAACTTTATCAAGAAATTTATGATAAATTAAATAACTTCGACCAAGGATTGCTAAACAGAAGGATAGACAACCAGGACAACAGTATAAAATAATGTGGACGCTCAAAAATATTTTGTACTAAATTGGTAAATTTAACTACATGAATCTTGCAATGCAGTCATAAATAATTATGTATTATTCCAGGATAATAGTTTTCATAAATATGTGTTAATATCTATGTCCATGTTCTAAAAATACTATGAATTTTTATTGCTATAATAAGAAAAAAGTTGTATTGCTTACATTTGACACTAAGTAAGATGTAAAAAATTAAACTATAGTTCAATTAGTTCAATATCAACAAAATATGCACACTGTGCAAAATGCAAAAACATAAATATCATTGGTAAAATTTTGCAAGTTTATACTTTTTAATCTGTATCAATGACTTCAGAGAGTATTTGAGCAACGCTTAGTCACAGCTTCTTATCGAAATAAAAAAACATGCAGAACATAAATGAGTTTAACAAGATAGAACAAAGTCAGCATTTTTTCATTTATCACTGCACATAATTTCCTTAAATGTGATGAAATCACCTGTGTTTTGTTACATCAACGCTATACAATTTATTTAAAGATCTAATTCATTCTGCATCAGTCAATTTGAGTACCAAGAAAGTTTTTGTTCTTGAATGAAAATTGGACAGTGAATAGAAAAAGCTGTATGTCCCAGAGCTTCTTCTTTTAAATTTGTATTTGTTGAGTTTGTGCAATTTGCACACTTCATATTGTTTCTATGTGATTGACATTCCTTATTAGAATGATTTTCAGAACAAATGCTGCAAGTGATTGTATTTCTACAGATACTTTTGGTGTGACCAAATCTACAACATTTAGTGCATTGTCGAGGTTTCAAAACATCTTTTACAGTACAAAACTTGTGAGAATATTTTAGAAATCCTCTTTCTATAATACTTTCTCGAAGATTTGGAGAAACTCTAAAGATGGCAACTTTGTCTCCTGATTTAACTGTGTAGCAATAAATTAGGTGAATGGAATAATTTTGATCAAGATGATCGTGAATCCATGGGTTGCATCGTAACAATTCCGTCTTAAATATGTCTGGAGTTATCTGACCACAAACATTTGGTATATATGATAAAGACATTGTTGGCATAAACGATGTCTCAAGTTTAGTTTCATAGCCAAACATATCTTGTACCTTTTTAGTCATCATCTCCATGTTATTTGAAGGATGACATTTCAACAATACTTTTCCACTTTTTGTTGATTTAATTGAATGAATTGGGGGATCATTAGGGTTAGCTTCAGTTGAAAGTTTTTGTTCAAACCATGAAAGTTTTTCCTTAGAAATGGATGTTTTTTCTGGAAGACTTACAGTAATTGTTTTCATTGGTCGCTTAATGGTTTTTGTTTGTTCAGGAATTTTCTGAGCGGTAATAGAAGCATATGAAGATTCTGTATATCTCGGTTTTGACATAATTTCATCTATAATATTTGATTTGCATTTTGATATTAGAGATTGCATATACTTTAGGTCATCCACTTTCATTGCCGATTTTTTCTGATATACTTTTTCTAGTATTTCATTAAGTTCATCCAACACTGCACTTAAAAGGCTTTTCATTCTAATGTTTTAGTACTGCTAAAATTGAATAGACGAATGAAAATCGTTCAATTGACTGCGACTATTTTTATGCTTATATGAAACATAGAATTATTAAATTTGCAGCCTCCACATTTTTGCGTACTATGAGTGGTGTTGTATATTCTTCTCTTTGGTAATTTTTGCTTCGACCCAACAAGAGTTGGTAATTTTGTTCATTTAATAGTACGGACTATTAGAAGTTGGGGCATTAATTTATTTCTGATGACGAAAATTTAAAAGAATATAAAAGATTTATTAAATAATGTAAAGAATGATTTAGATTTTCAGTCTTTCATCCATTCTATTAAAATTATTTTGTAATGACATTCATCAACGTTGTTATCTAATGTGTACCAATAGTAAAGGGACCTGAATTGCGACACTGTCTAATTTAGTGCAACATATTCCACACAATACCAATTTCGATTATATACACGATGATGTGCATATGTGATTGGGTCATTTAATGATTCTCCAAGAAATGGTCGTCCAGAATGTCTTATCATCATCAATTTATTCAAGAATACTTGGCCTTAAGAGATATTTACATTCATTCCAAAAAAACTCGGCTCAATTTTACCTTCACTAGAGAACGGATGATTAGGAAAGTCTTGTGGACAGATGAGTCGCCATTTTCATAATATGGTGGTCGCATCAAGGATGTCCGAAGACCTCGGAAGATAAGGCACCATTTAGGTTATGTGATTCAGTCTATGAATCATCCTTTGAAACAGATAGTCGGGAGCTTAATATCTGCAAAAGATCGCGATGGTGTAATTTTCCCTCCTACAGGAATCATGATGAAAGAGAACTTCGTTTGAATATGGAAATTCATAATACTGAAATACTGATGCATGATAGCGCTCCATGCCCCGCGTCAAAATTATCTCTGATTAGCGCGCTTAAATTCCGTCAATGCTTCCAAATGATCTGGAAATACTTCAGAATGTAGTCGCCATTGAGAATCTATGGTCTATGATGAGAAACCATGCAGCAACTATGCGACCGAATAGTGCAATGGACTTGAAAAACTGCATTCTTCAAATTGTCGAATATTTAAGTCTTTTAACTGAACTTGTAGAAAATAAATGTTTTGGAGTTAGTAATAATCAGGGGTCTGTTTTCTTAAAATTAATAGTAAATTCTCTTCAGACAGCATGGTGTAATTTCCAAATAGATGAATCAGAATAGATCAAACGCACATATAGAAAAAATATTGTGGCTATAGAATAGAGCCCGACGCGAGGTACGTTGATAAATTCTCCTTACTACGACTAAACACTCAAAAGCTCTTTCAATTGTTTTGGATTAAGTGAAGCCGTTGTTCCATTTCAGGTAATTATCTCCAAGCCTATGGTGAACTTTGTAAATAACGAACCAGGAACATCAGAGTTGCAGTCGGTGATCCATGCGACCCGGTAAAATAGTAAAATTAATGACTCGATTTTTCTAGAATTTAGAACGTTGTACAACATCTCCAAAAGTGGACAATGATACTGTTGAAGCAAGGAACTTTTGCATCATATGTCTGGTTGAATCTAAAATTTGTACAAAGGGCTTCATTAAGAAGCATGAAATACAAGAAGTTGTTTGTGATGGCACAGGTTTACTTCTAAGAAATTCTGGGGTTCAAATCAATGTGTTTCCAACACTTGAAGAAATTCGTGATTCTGCAATTCCTACTCGGAAGCATGTTCCCAATGGATGTCGCAATGTGTGAACACAAGCGTTTTCAGATTCAATAACTTCTGTAGCAAGGAATTCAAAAGAACTCAATAATTGGATTAAGCTGCATATAATGAGAGTATGTGTTATGAGATCTCCACCAATAGCAGGATTCAAACTTAAAATAATACGAGGAAAGCAATATTCAAAAGCGACTAGAGGGGTGGAAAAATGGAGAAGCAGCACAATTATAGTATGGGGCAGTTGCTACGTACAAGAAAACAATTCAGCTCCAGGTTCACAGACGTTATCATTCGATGATCACACTTTGAATGTGTCAAAATCAAAACATCGCAAAGAGAATATCGAAGTAATAAATGTAGAAAACATTGATCCTATTCCTTTTATTTCGCAGAAGATTGTTTTAGATTGCATTGGAAATTTTCCCCGTGACACAGATGCGGGCTGCTCAAAATTATATTTCATTCACATACTCACTGCAATTCAATACCCTTCAAACCATACGATTAAAGCGCTTTAAGTACATGTACCTTTGGTTAGCTTGATAATTTTGCTTGTTCGTGGAAACGCTGCAGTAGCTGTTTCTTTATTCCTTTGTGGCGCAAATCTGATTGCATTGAAAAAGAAATGTGGTGGAATACGTCAAATTGTCATTGGTGAAGTTATACGTCGCATAGTGGCTAAATGCCTTGTTACTCAGTTGAATTCTGCAACGTACTTTGCTCCTCATCAGGTAGAAGTTGGCATTAGAATGGGTTGCAAGACAGTTATTCACGGTTTAAATTCAATCTTACCACACTTACCAGCTGACACAAGCACTGGATTTTTGCAAATCGATTTGGAAAACGCTTTCACGTTGTACCCTGATTTATCAAGTTAGTGATCCCTTTCCCGACCTCCTACCATGGGTAAATTACTGATATGGTAATCAATCTTGGCTTGCGCTTAAGAACAATGTTATTATGTCTGAGACTAGTACACAACAGGGAGATCCGCTATTTCCTTTACTTTTTGCATTAACAATTCATCCTATAATAAATGAGGATACTGAGACGTTTCCAGATGTTTCAACTAGCATTTTACCTAGATGACGATCCTATTGTTTGTTCTGTGAACGTGCTTGCAACAGCATTTAAGTTTATATATACAAAATTTGCTCAAATTGGCCTAACAGTGAACATCGATAAATGCGAGAAATGGTAGCCAAATAAATTTATTGACATGTCCTGCATTCCTGAATCACTAAACCGAAAAACCGAAGGCTTGGTCATTCTTGGCGCACCACTATCTTTAACCATATCCTTCTATAATTTAGTTTGTAAATTGAATCATCCCCTACTAAAATGTTCTACTGCTTTACTAAAGATTAATTGTTCCTTAAGAACATGTAATCCCAATAGTAATGACAAAGGTCTATCAAAAGTTGAAAGGTCAATTCATGCTTGACTTGAGAACATTTGCAAATCTGTAGTTTCCCAATCTTAAAGACTTCAAGTTGAAATGCCTATTGGTGTTGGTGGTCTCGGTATCCAAAATTAGTCTTCACATGCACCAGTTGTTTATCTTGCATCTCATATAGATTGCAGGAATCAAGCGTGGTTATTTACAAAATGTTATGACTTATCAATTGAGTTCACTGCACAGTGTGCTTCACCGCGGGCACATTCAAATATGCATTCATCAAGCGAAATTCTATTTTAGCAATTAAATCACAAAAGCGAACCTCGGAAAAATATGATAATCAGTTATTGCACAAAATGCAGTCTGAGGCAAGAATTCATCGAAACAAAGACAGCTTGCTTAGATGCTCTTTACTACATAGTAGTGATGAATGACTTTCAGCCATTTCAACAAGTACACATAGATTAACTTTAGCATCTGCGCAATTCCAAGTTGCAGGAACATATCGCCTTAATGTTTCATTAACCAACGGAAAATACAATGTGTACAGGTAGCCTAGATATATTGCAGACACCATGCATTAGAATGTGCTGGAGATATAGAGAGAATCGAGTGGCTTTATTGTATTCGCGATGCAATTAATGATAATTGTGCTATTGAAAGCTGCATTGTAACCGATTTTAGAATATGGCGACATTACATCTTGTAACAGGACTCGGCCAGGTGATATATTTTTACCAACTTGGGCTAATGATCGCCTGGCTGCCCTTGACATAAATGTTACTAGTTTCCTGCAGTCATCAACAGTAGCACATGCCGGTTGTTACTACCTAAAAGTAGCAGAAAATAAAAAATTTACAAAGCAGGACAAGACATGTCAAGAAGCAGGTATTTCATTTGTTCCTATGACTATTAAAGCAATTGGAGGCTGGTCTTTGTTGGCTTCAAAGAATTTTTTGGAATCTGATGTCCCACGTTCTTCTTTTAGGGTCCTAGTCCCATTTTGAACCAAGTGCGTCGAAATTTTAATTTCCTTGGCATTGAAACAACTAAATCCCATGGGAATAGCGAGTCATGTAGCACTTCACAATGGAAATTCCGAAAGTTATCCACAGAAAATCGGCTGTTGGGGCTAAAAGCCTCAAACTTCGCACAGATATGCTCAACATTGATACAATTATCACTGCATAGTCAAAGTGCACATAACTAAAAAATTGGGGATTTCTGAATGGAAAAACCGTTTTGTACTATAGGAAAAGTACAGAGCGGTGTACGAAATTTTTATTTCAACCTCTGTGTACGTTTTCAACCATACACAGCGGTGACTATACCTATATATATATATATATATACATGCATATATATATATATATATATATATATATAT
>CABFPE010000016.1:1768151-1779973 GCA_900660155.1 Hofstenia miamia | reverse complement strand
TAATTGTAACTTACCCTTTGAAATTATACCTTAACAAATACACATTTTACAAAATATTATAATCTTTCTTAATCAGATTAGTATTGTTCATTTTGCGTAAAATTTTGATTCCAAAAAGCGCAAAATTTCTAAAAATTGTCTTTTGTGGGGTAAAATTTTAACTATTCTAGTCATAGGCGAAATCTTTCAATATCTGTTGAAAATAGCATTGACATGATCTGCGCAGATATTTAAAAATCTTAGCTCAAGAATCACTTAATTGAAACAACCATTGACCAAATGGTTAAAAAACAGAAACTAACCTTAACCATCCCAATCTCTAACGACGTTCACCATTACACTGTATTCAACATTTGTAATGAAAGCACATGTTCATTAGGATTCTGAGGAACCAGAATTTGAATGGTTCTAGTACCATTTAGTCGCACTTGATTTTGCCCCAACTCATTCCCATACCAATTCTATCAATATTTCTTATCGCCTGGCTCAACAGCGTAACTCCTATTTTGGACAAAATCAGTACATATTTTGAGTAACAAACAACTTCGTCATACTAGTTTCTTTATTTATGTTCACGGTCAGTTGTTTATGCCAGTACCGCAGAAATGCTTAGTACCAATTCGCAATCACATGGAACTCAGTGGTCCTGCAGAACTCTAATAAGCACGCAACAAGCAACAAAGAAAATTTCAAGTACAGATGCAGTTACAGATATGTAATGAAAATGCTTGGCGCTATTATCTGCATATTTTCATGCATAAATACCAAATTAATAGTTAAGAATAGGTATTTCAGTAATATTGGCTTAATTTAGTAATATAATTTTTAAGTTTAGTTTAATAGAGCTACATGCCCTATATAGATGTCTTAAAAGGATTACATTTGTTGCATTTCAAAAAGTTATGAAATTTTTTATGAAAAATAGAAATTCGCTCAGACCGCGAAATTTAAGAGTTTGGTAAAAGGTCTTAATAATATCATAATACTTTTACAGTAATATATTTTATAAAATGTGAAACGTGGAAATGGTAAAACGTATGCAGGTAGACAAGAAAACTATGCTAAATAAATTCTCTGCTAAATTTTATGCTTAATGTCCTTAATTCAAGCATATTTTAACATTACATTCAATTAAAGTAGATCATTCTAAGCAAGCTTTTTACGGTCAATTAAATGTCTACTAAGTTATGTGACAATCACTGAAGTGTACAAAAGTTAAAGGAAATATAAATGAAAATAAAAAAATAAATATATTTTTAATTAAGAGGAAACTAAATTTGACGTTCTTTCAATCTTAAGATATCTTCTGTTCTTGTATTATTTAGATTATGCTTGTACAAAGTAGTTACAAAGAGAAAAATGAAGACTAAGCTAAGAAGGATGTTAAGTCAAAGTCTACTAAATTAGTAGTTCCCATTTATAATAAATTTATATCAAAAATCCATTCTAAAAAAACCTCATGGTTCATCAATAAACGGATACGAGGTAATGACTCACAATTTTATAGTAATATATATATGTACATAGAGAGCTTAGGAACTCTAAGGATGCATTAATAGTATCTTAAACCCAGAAAAAGAATATATATATATAAATATATATATATATATATATATATATATATAATCCGAATATTGTAAATTGTGAAGCTGGTACCTCATTTCGTAAAATGTGATAGATATCGCACTGGTGGTAATCGATGTTTATCTGTTGGTAAAACAACATACTGTAAGTGGAAATTTGTTAGTACAAGTTGTTGCACATATTTTTCTATTATTAAATGTTTAACAGGCTACTACTATTTTTATGTAGAATGACAGAACCACTTAAGTTCAAAATTCTAATTTTTTAGAAAAGATATTTTAAGAAAAACTCTTGTATTTTTTAAAATATTCTGAAAACTAAATTGTAATCTAAAAAATTAAATAAAATGTATATGTACTTTGGCAAAGGTTAAAATTGAAAAAAGACAAATTAAAAAACCCGAATTATTTAAACATAAAACGCAAGTTTGTTTTTGAAATAGGATCTTTAAGAGTGGATTCATATTTCAAAATTTATTTGTTGATTAATTTTAAGTTACTATAAACATAAATTTGTCAAAATGGCTACAATTGCGGCTAATAAAAGACAATCACAATAAGTGAATGATCAAGGATTATATAACAGGGAAGAAAAATTCCTAAACTAGCTTGGCCGACAAATTTTAACGCCTACAGTTCGTATTTTGAACATGTGCAATCATTTTAATACTTCAGTGCTATTTATGCATATAAATGAATTTTTCAATATTTGCCAAAAATAAATAAATTTGGTCCTTATCGATAAGTTACTGGCAAATTGTCAACAACAAACACCAATACAAATGAATTCAATCAAAATGTTTTAATAATCAGTATTATTATTATTATTTTAATTCGAATATTGCATGCAGGACTGTAAATGGATTGGGTTGAATGCATTTCTTTCAATTTTTTTAGTTGGATAGGGTTGGTCAAGCAATAAAAGGATATAAAAACATATATAATGCAGCATAGTAATCAGAAGAATAATAAAAAGAAGAAAAATAATATAAAAAAATATAAAAAACCTTATTAATTATTCTTTGATTTTACTCTTTAATTTATTCTATCAATTTGTAAGAAGACCAAAACTTAGTCATAACATTTACTTGTTGTCGGAAATGCCTTTAACAAATGAACAGAGATGGAGCAAACTTATCTAATTAAGTGGCACATGGTAAATCACATGTGAACAGAAAATAAAAACAACAGGTACTTGTTTTGGTTGTTAGCATATTTTTTCTAAAATACACGAGAAGACGGAATTAGTTGATGAAATGAATATACGCTAGATAATTTTTTAATAATATTATGTTTGCTTTATTAAAATGGAAGCTAAACGTCGTGTAGTAGTCTGAATCCCACAGATACAATTACCAGACCCTGAGTTGGTTGCCCTTCCAGAAGCTGATGTTCTTTCTGCGAGACTGAGCATATAGATTAGGTGTTACGAATAGGGATATTTACCTCGGTATATCTTTCTTATCTATTGGTAATCTAGAAATAACAAATGCATTCAAATAGCTGCATAGATAAATTTAGGCTAACATTTCAATGTTAAGGAATAAGGTCTATTACACATACGAGATGGCTAGAACATTCCATTAATTATTAATTTGACTGTTCGAACTTTTTATACAGTTATCACATCACTTATCTACATGTATTCCCACTAAGTAATTTATGTATTATACTTACAATTTATTCGGCTAGGCGGTGATTCTACAATAAATTGGCACTCAGTGCTTCAACTTCAATGCAATTTGGGTCAAAATTGAGTCATTGAAAGACATTATGCATGTACGTTTGCAAGAGACTTTATATAATATATACATGTATTGTTTGTGTAAAATTTCTTAAAGTTCAATACTTTTTAGTACAATTTATCAATTTTTACTCTTTAATCCACTTTAGGTGTTTTTTTTCAATCGCATTTATTTATATTGTTTATGAAGAAGAACTTGTAGAGGTAGGGTTAGGGTTGGGTCAAAATATCTCGACCAATTTACACCCCTGGTGCATGTATATCAATGCACTACAGGAAAAGTTATAACGTGTACTTTTATTTATGGTGATCACTTTGATAACTATAAAGCAAAGAACAAACATCTTTCTTGACATCCTTAGTCAATGAAACTTAGAATAATTGGCAAAATCTTGGAAATTTCTACCATAAATTACAAAACTTGATAAGCTATTGAATAACATATAAATTTCTAAGATCTTGCTAAAAATTTAACAAGTCTTTATCAAGTATTATTAGAAAATTGACAAACGTTTGCTAAAAAATTATCAAGATTTACAAGAACGCAGAAAGATTTTTTCTATTAAAAGATTGCAGTTCTAATACATTAACCTTAATTATGAAAATCTATTATATTTAGTGAGATGAAATTCAGGCGAATTCGTCAGACGTAAATATTTCTGCTAACTATTAATTGTTGTATGTTAATTAATATAGAAATAATTTATGCAAAATTACAGAATGAAGTTCAAGGTGCTTGAAAACAAAAAAAACCTATTACCTTTATTCCTTTTAATGTTGTTTTGAAAAAAATTTAAGTCTAATTAAATTCCCAATGTGTAACTTAATTTTAGAATGGGTAAAATGGTTAAAGTACAGGGTGTCTATAAAGTCTGGACACAATAAAATTTCATAATTTCGCCACTATCAAAATAAGTGAACTTCTTTCCGGAAAAATTACATTAAATTTTTAAATTAAGCTTTCATGGCCTCTGAGAACTATAGGTTTAAATCTTTCTTAAAGCATGGATGTAAAATATATGAACAATTTTAAAGCCAGCATTGAAAAATAGTTAATTTTCCTGCGTCCAGATTTACGGACACGCTGTATATATACAAAGACATTTTGCCAATTCGTTCATTCATTTCAGGTTTCTAAATTAGTTTGAAATTTAAATACTAACAGCCATAAGTAGGTAATTGATATTTCTTTGCCAGATTGGGCTATGTATGTCCCACCTTACAAGTGCATGCAGTGTTATGATTACTGTGCAAAGCAAGTTTGATATTTGCTTTTGCTGCTTTGTATTAAAATTAATGTAAGTTAGTGAAAGTTTGCTACAATTGAATAGGTTTAATTATTTACAGATCAAGTATATATGTTCCAGAGAAATTTTACAGATTAGCAATGCTTTTATTAAATAGCAAAATCTTACAAAAATTGTAAAGATCTTGGCAAAGACTTACTAAATCCTGGAAAAATTTGCAATGAAATTGTAAGAATTTGTCAAGATATTACCGAAATCTTTCCATTTTTATTGATTATGGATAAACTATAATATAATATATGACATAATGGAAAAAATTAAATCAAGCCAATTAGCCTCATAGCGATGTACAATCTGAAGATTTACGAAAGAGCCAAACTTAAGTTGAATACATGATAAAAGACTTTTCTTACTGAACAAAAAAACACATCTTAAAGATTTTTAATATAAATTGTTCAAAATTATAAAAATTATATGTTTACTGAACCAATATTTTGTAATTACACACTAAAAACCAAAATGTTCACCATGAAGTTCATTTCGTTGTTATATATAATCCTTGGCTTATAACCTATTCCATAAAAAATTGGTTCTTTTCCCCTACTCCGAGTTAAACACGAAAACTTATGTCACTACAATTATTAAAAAGTTTGAGAAAACGCTATTAATAGAATCTTCTCGCATTATTTAGGAAATTGTGAAAACAAATCTACATATTTCTTCAATCCCAGTAAAATGCATGGATCTAGCAACTCAATATTCGTGCAATTAAATTTTGTTATGAGGGAAGTGGGAGAATAATTTTGCTCTAAAAAACCCCTGCTACCTTATGGGTAGGTAGCGCTTCAGGATGCAATTGATAAAGAAGGTAGTAAATAAGAAGGACATCAATAATACAAATGTAACAGTAATATTCGTCTTATGAAAATCATTATAACTTTCTTACAACTGCAGAACCACATAATAAACCTGACTAATTCCTGTATAAGCTGTCAAAGTTATATGCAAATCTGCAATAGAAATTGGCCCAATTAGTCTACTCATAAAATTGTTCTAAAGTATGAACATGAACAGAAGAATATTGTATAGTACATGTAATTAATTAAAAGCATTACGTTCACGCTACTACTACTAGGTTAATTGATACTCACCAGGAGTTCTGTTAATAATTAAACAAGAAAATTGATAAAGACTTATTTGACAAAGGGCGTGCCAAATTCCAACTGCACAGCTGTTGCTTTCACTTAAACCCACAAAATCATGCACATGGCTGAATTGCCTACCATAAATCATTTTAATAGGCTACATTTATTGCCATTGCTCATCGCATGCAATGCATTGTTCAAAATAATAATTTTGTGAGTGAGATTTTAAGAATCATTTTACTTCAAAATTTAAAAAGGCATCAATAGATAATTGATTGGTAGGTGTCATCGAAAGCATGATATCGTAATCATATTAATGAGGTGCCGAGGATCCAGAAACATTTTCAGGCATTCGAAAAATTTAGTGGCTAATGTGCACGAAGATTAGAAAAATTCACCATGCGCGAAATTATGGTCATTTAAGAAAAAAATTCATTATCTGACTACAGATCATATTTGGCAGCAAATATAGATTTTCCAATAAAATTCAGAGAAATTCAAGCTTTTTCATCTGGATTCATTATGCCTGGGTTTCAAGTGGGGCACTGTGAGTTTGAGTTGGAACATTAACTTAGATTCACTAAGATTTTAAAATCTATAAAATGAGCTTAATACCGCAATACAGATAAAAATTATTTAAAAAATTTGGTAAAACCTATAGCGAAGGGACTAAATGAAAATAGCTGTAAAATATTCTATGTATAGCTTTTCCAATTTATACAATCTTAATCTTAACCCTAAGTTTCCTGGGAACTTTTGAAAATTCTTCATGATTGCATAAAAAATTTTTAAACGATTATAGCTCAAAAATTATTAACGCTACGCTCAATTGGCCCACGACCTCTGACTTTGAGCATGGGACGTCTCAATGGCTTTGGGATATCTTTGCACATATCAAGAACCGCTAAAAGCTCCTTTAGGCTTCCATTGTCTCAAAGCTTTATAAATGCATGAATATTAGGCATGGAGAGAATTTAAATCTTTTTCAAAAATGCGAAATTTTCAAAGAAAAATGGTTAATCTTTTGAACAACTTCAGCCACGGTCGGTAATACACTTTAATAGAAATTTTGAACATCGTTCTAGATCAGTCCATGTCTTATGATTTTCAAATTTGCTAAGAGGTTTGGAAAAAATTGTTTCAAAATGTGGTAAAACGGTCTGTACTTTAAAATGGACCATAGGCAGCTTAAGGTTAAGGAACTCATGAAGTTTATTATTGCCTGTAAACTGTTTATTTAAAAAGTTGTTAGTGTTTATATTTCAAAAATAAAGATATCCAAAATCTGGTAGCATCACAGGATGAGCAGTGTATCCTCTTTATGTTGCAAATTTCCGCACTGTCACTCTCCGCTAGCTTACGTCTAACGCCCCCCACAACGTGCCTCAGAGTGCTTAAGCAATCTTTCTACAGAAAAAGAATTAGTAACGCTTTATTCTCGATTTCATATACCTTAGACTGTCTGATTATAAAATCAGTTGAATTATATGGGAGCGCATTCACCAATAGATGTGCCAATATCAAACAATTTACAAATTTCCTAAAAGATTACGATATATAACAGCAATGATAATTGAATAGTATAATTTGCATTTATTGAAAATTGTATAGCAAGTAAAATTTTAGTTCTCTTTTTCTTTCAGCGGAAATTTCCTAGAAATGGTTATTTGGCAGTGACTAATCAAAGTGTATTAAAGCTCCTATTATAGGAATGATAAGCGCATCTCCCCATTTTCAAAAATGTCCCCAAAGCCTTTTATGAAACTTGGAAATCATGATATNTATATATATATATGTATATATATATATATATATATATATATATATTGGTGCATGTTGTTGAATATAGTTTTGAAAATGTGCACTATGTATTGCTGTACTTGAAGGACTTGAAGAATTCCGATTTTTAATAATAGTTTTAAATTCCTTTCATACGAAACGTTCATGTAATCAGCATAAGAATTCCAAATCCCGTGACAGCATTTAACCTTAACAGTTCCTTTTCACACAGATAGACCAACCAAACCCTTCATAGTTCAATGGAGTTTAAGTACTTGCTGCATTCAGATTTCGAATATCTTTATTAGTTCCCGAGTTATAAGCTTTTAAATTTTTTTCAAGAATTAATAAAATACATAAAAAATTCATGGACATTCTAAGGACATGTATAGTCTACTTTGCTTTACATTCCAATATAATAAGTACAAATTCAAAATAATATGCATACACGCTAATTGGAATAACTTTGGCAGTTGTTTAGCAGCATTTTAAATAGCTTAAATAGTAGTTAATTTAATAATTCGCATTTCACTAGTTATCAATTCGTATTTGACTGAATCTAACAAAACATAGGTTAAAGTTTGGGGTAACTTGGCAGGCATTATTGTTTATTACTATTCTTGTGAATGCACATTTTAAATTCAATATTGCTAATAAATTATCTAGAAAAACAAGTTCAACGTATATCCACCATCTTTTTGGTTTGGTGTATGTGTGCAAATTTTTATTGTCAAAAACATGTGAATGATAACGGATTTTTTTGGATTCTGTGAGACCAGTCAGTCACTTCGGACTGGAATCCGGCATTTAATATTTTAATGGTAATGTGAACGTAAATAAAAGAACTGAGAAAATGAATTTCATAATAATTCTTATAATTTTAGTAATTTTTTCTCCAAAATATTAGTTATACAACATGAGATCTTGAAACAAGAGAAATTTTGTGGGACTGTTATGCGAAGAGCCATTAAAATTTTAGTCTGGCACAACTTTCTAATACAACATACGAAATATTTTTGAAGTTTTTAAAATGCCTATAAAAATATACTCGTTTACCTACAGGATTTTCTACGTAAGCATTTAGAGTTATTGGGAAATTCGAAAAAAACAACAATTGGCAGTTCACATTATCAATTGAAACTCCAACTACAAACACGTTAAACTAACTTAACATGCAACTTACTAAAATCAAATGGCTTTGTATTATAATATTGGTCAAATATCAATCTGATATAATAAATAAACACTTTCCATATTATCGTCAAGAGAATGTGCTTGCTAACAACAATTTTCTGTGCATATTTTACAAGCTGATCCTACGAGTCAGATTATGCATTATCTGACCTATTTTCACGGTGCTATAGTAAAGCCTACTACAAAAGGTCATGGTTGTACTAGTGTTTTACGGCTTTGGCTGTGGCCAGCCGTAAGCCGTGTCTAACAGGCGGCTATAGCTTGAATCCTTACGGCCGCGGCCGCCTCAACTTTCAATTCACGATTTTAACAGAAGTAAGCTTAACTTTGCCTTGATTTTCAAACTGAGTTAAACAGGGTTTTTACAATTAATATTGAGCTTCATTCAAGGCGAATGTAATTCCTCATAAATAATGAAGCCAAAAAGCTCCAGTAGTAAAACACTAGCTTGTAAAAAGGAGACCGAATTGCACTTGATTCAACAGCAATAAATTTTTAAAAACTCTCAAAAAACAATAAGAATTTTTCATAACTATGTGCATAAAAATAAAAGTTGTTGAGATGATGTTGGCAATCTTTCTAAAGAAAATTCAGCAGATGTATAATGCCAACTGCTATAACAACATAATGACTTACATAATAAGCTCGCCAAATAATTTACTGTCATTAAGCGAGCACACATTTAACTAAAATGTGAAACAGTAATTATTGACTATCAAAACTATTTATTTTTCATAAGTTGTGTATTTTGCTGCAGAACCTTTCACAAGGTCCACTGGATATTTTGCAGCATTTTTCTGCATTTTTTGTAAAAATACTGATGGCAAGTCCACGTGACAGCGATCTGCAAGGCGAACAAGATATGTGAGCACATCACTTAGCTCTTCTTCTAAATGTCTACGCTTGGCCTCATCAAATTCTGGGCAACCTAAAAAAATTGTACTAACATTCAAAAACAATTGTAATATTATTAATATTACTAGGAAACTGCCCGTGCTATGCACGGAGATTTCAATGGGCTGTATTAGATATATTTAATAAATTAATAAACTTTAAACAAACTATATGTTGTGTCTTTAATATTTTAAGAACGAAATGAGTAATAAATGTGATCACTAGTAAAATGATTTTTATTCAAAATTTTAGCATACGACACTCCTTAATTAACCATTTAATTTTATAAACACATTCAAAGCATCGTAACACCTAATGCAAAAGAGTGTATAGAATCTCATCAAAATCGTGTCCATTATTGTAGGTGGTGTATAAATTAGAATCTGTCATAAGTAAGAACTATTTAATAGTACATATGTATACACAAAAAAATATTCAAAATGTTTGTCCTACTTTGTGTATTTAGTAATTTTTGCTTATTAAAGTTCTTAATACTTTCACATGAATATTAAAATTATGGGTCTTCGTACGATGTTCATGAGCGAATACCTCAAAATTTAATACAATTGTATTGTGCACACACAAGTGTAAACAAGAAAGTTATCCTTTCAATGTCTGGACAGTAAACGTGGTGTCAGATAGCGAAATTTCAAACAAATTACCTGGTTTTTAGATGAATAGTAAAAGAACAACTAGTTGGTATGGACTAAAGCGTTGTTATGTTGAAACTTTATAAATATGTTTGAAACTGATTTCTGATACATTTTTTATTGGTAACATTGACATTGCAACAAGTTTTTTGCGTCTGAAATATATTGGCTGGCCGTAGGGAACACATTTTAAGCTTAGTAGTTTATTAAGAAAGAGTAATTCAATTGCTACATAATATTCTATTAATCAAAACGGAATTGAAAAATATTTAAAATAATCCTTAAAAATGTTCTAATTAATTCTAAAGCAATTCAATCTAAAATTCTCTAATTATTCATTAACACTGGTTAGCTTTCTCTAAGAATCACTGAATATAAATTTGGCAAGGCTTTTTAATTTGAGGTGTTTAAGCATGAACAAAGGTAAATACAATTTCGAGGGATATTCTGTGTTCAAGTAAACCAGTAGAGATAGTTTTCAAAAATGCTGTTGTAATTAAGACTAAAGTGTTACCCAATTACAGCAGATAACTCGATAAATATTTAGTTGAACACGTCGACAGTATAACAAATGCGTTTCTTATTTATATTCCAACAATAAATTAATATATTTCAAAAATGTCAAGAAAGAATAGATTACAAAAAATAAGATATAGAAAAGAAATTCATTTAAAACAAAATATTTTCAATATTTTCGATTATAAAAGAAAATCAAACGTGGATATAAATTTCGTACACACCAATGATTGCACTTATTCGAATCTTCCTATAATACTCTAAAACTAAATTAGATGCAAACCTACAGTAACTTCTTCAGACCATTGAAAAATTTCTGCCAACTCGCCCATTTCACCAACGAGCGCAAGGAGAATGTTTCGAGGTGAATGAAACTTTCCCCAATCTCGTTCTTTTACAAACTTGGCATGTAGCAATCTAATGTCTTCCAATGTCGGTTCAGAAGAGAATTTAAACTCGTTGTTGTTCATATTGGTCAATATAAACTGACTAAAATTAAAGACTGCAATTCAAATAGGAAAACGTAGAGGTGAGGTGTTATGATAAAAACAATATTTTCTATAAATAAATTTATAATTGTAAAAAAACTTGAGACAATCAGATTGATTCAGCATAAGGTATTAAATTTAGTAACTTGTAATGCATGATTCATGTGGATTATTCATTCAAATTATAACAATCATGACAAAACATAGTTTCTGTAACTTGAATAGGCCATAATAAGAATAAATTTCCGTTCTAATTTAGTTGCAAGCAATGCGAGTAATTTTAAGAAATGTCAAAAGTGAATTTTCAATTGTCTAAATTACTGATAATTTTCTAAGAACAGATGTTAGAAATTAAACTACATCAATTTCATTCGGTTAGATTTTATTTCAAAATGAAGTGATCATCACGACGGTTTTTTGCAGTATATAAATTATTATAATTGCGTTGATTATCTGTACAAAGACTTTACACTCTCACAAAAAGTATGGATGCTATACGTCAATTCAGGAGATTACTCAAACTAGAGGAAATAATAATAATAATAATAATAACAATAATATATATATATATATATATATATA
>CABFPE010000016.1:1748049-1764171 GCA_900660155.1 Hofstenia miamia | reverse complement strand
AAAAAGAAGTCTCTATATTCAACTATTCAACTACCAAACAGGTATTGAAAACAAATCCAAAAAATTGCAAATAACTAAATGTATATTTAACAAAAAGAGACAAAATTTGTAGTATCAAATGTTAGTAATATTGTGACGTGTTTTTTGGAATAAACGAAATTTTGCATTGAATGTTTATCCGATTATATTCGTTTTATCTCTTTACATCGTGAATGAAATTTTATATATGCTTTTGATTAAAAGTAAATTATGAAAAACTCAAATGTTTTTAATTATTTTTGTGATTGATTGAGTTGGCTAATGAGAAATATTTAGACGCAATAATTTTTTAAATACCAATGCGAATTACATTACAATAGGTTTTTCCATATTTTACTATCACCACTTATATACAGTGTTGTAATATTTCTCTTTCCATTGTACCCGTTTTTTATTTTTAAAACGATTTTTTTTTATATTTTAATAGTTTATTCGCCTATATACACGTTTCAAGTTTATTACATTTAGATCAAATGCAGAATTTTGCGATATAATACATTGGAAGAGTTGAACACCGTGTGATGCATACAATCGTGTAAACAAGAGCCTATAAAATCAAATAAAGTTAAACAATGGTGTGTAAGTTGACAAAGATGCATCAGTCACCAAGCGTATACAAGCTGTAAAAACATGGAAAAGTCAACAAAGCAGTGAAACCATATAACATTATAAAAGGCATGTAAGAGTGAACAATATGGAAAAGTTGATAAAAGCAGTGAAATGGTCACCAAATGTGTACAACCAAAAAATCAAATAAAACCAATAGAGTTGGTAAAGAAAAGTTAGCTGTATAAAAGTTGGTAAATGATGTAACAATCTGTAATCGTGTATAATTATTTTTTTGAAAAAAATGTATGAGTGTGTATAAATTATATTAATAAATAAGATTGCATGTAGCATTTTTAGAAGGCGAATTTCGGTACTCTTTCCGAAAATGTATACTGGTTTTATTATGTATTACGCCATTAAGTTTAGTGAATATGCGATCTCTTTGTTTAATTTCTATATTTAATATTTTCCATGTGTATTAAATTAGTTTTGCTTTTTAACATGTAACCTAGACAAAAAGTGTTTTTTACTAATGTCTAAAAATTCCATGCGCATTTATTATGAAAATTAATTATTGGTTGAAAAAACCGTGATACGATAAATGTGTTACAATGAATTTTGACAAGTACAATTTTGAAAGTTTTCCCGGATTATACTGTAAGCTTCTCGAAAATATGGAAAATTGGTTTGTAATATGTGTACGTATCCCGAAAGGGGTTGTTATAATACGGTATATATTAACATGGCGTAATGCAAACAAATGTGATATTAACAAAGTGGAATTAGTCATGCCAAAAAAAATGGCCTGTGATATTATCAAAGTGGAATTAGTCATGCCAAAAAATGGCCCTAATATGTAAATCAATTAAAAGCATTACTAATTGAAATCCATTAGTAGACATATTTAAAAATATCTGACGTCAGCGAAAATCTATTAGCTGAGATGCCAATCAACTGGTGAGTCACCGCTTTAACCAGTCTCCGATATTCACTAACACGTGACATGTGACGTCATCAGCTCTCGACCAATCAGAGGCGTTTTTGTGCGTTCAAGCCTCGTCCTACATTACTACTGACATTAATAATTCAGTCTCTCACGAATCATTTGAGAGAAGTGGTCACTATTTGATAGTGCTTCCGTTGAAACACTAAGCGCATTAAAGTAGGCTTTTTCTAACGGTCAATGGCCATAGCATCTTCTATAATTTTATATTTTTCTATATGTTTTGATTTATAACATGTTTTGAATATAATATTCTGCGCATTTTTAATGTTTTTTATGAGGTTATATGAGAATGCATTTTGCCGGCCGGATAGGCGAAGTCATTCACAGGCCAGGACCAATTATTTCCGGACGGTTCCAACTATGGATGGTATGGCCGCTGCAAATATCACCTGCTTACTGTTTGTGCGTTGGTGGAGTCCATGCCAGATCGCATTAAAGCAGTTATTGCTGCTAAGGTGGACATACCAAGTATTAAAAAAACATTTTAGTGTTTGTGATTTAATGTTATGCCAAATGCGCCATTATATAGTATTTGTTTGAAAAATAACATTTTTATATACTGTTTTTTTGAAATAAAATCTGTTTTTTCATTGTTGCTAAATCCAGTGGCCACGACTCTTATATAAGCTTAAATCTACTTACGTTATTGCAAATATATATATATATATATATATATNTAAATGGAAAGTTCAATAGTAAAAATCTTTCCAGCGCAAAAAATATTAGTGATAAATTGCTTACGCTAAAGAAATATTGTATAAATCTTTCATTTATATATATATATATATATTGATTGATCATTTGTTAATTATGTAGTGCGCACTAAAGAGTCACATCGGATATCCAATACAGCACGACCCGACTTCGGGTACAAAGATTAGATTGATTATTAAAAAAAATCATGAACTAAATCACCACTTGATATGAGAAAAAACCAAGACATTAAGCAATGCCAATGAAATGCTGTTCCCTATCAGAAAATGATTAATGTTAAGAATCATTTGATTGGACAGAGATCCATAAGCTCAAATCAAAGTCACAGTTTCGGGTCCGGCCAAAGTAAATATTCCGATATGGTCTATATTTACCTGACACTGTCATTTTCTAGTGGGTAAATTTTAATGGCAGTGGCGTGTCGAGCAATGCCGTAATAAATGATGCGTTTCCTTTTGAAATTTATGTAATAACTTAAACATTTTGAGTATTTTATTTGGGTTTATTACTTTCCTTTCAATAACTTAATTTAGGAACATCGGGGAAAAATGAGAAGCCAAAATTGACAAGTTTAAATCTTGTAAAAAGTCAAGTTATTCAACTAATGGCATCGTTGCGTCCATTGGTGGACAACACTATATGCTCTAATGAGACTTGAACGATAATCCTGAAAAATATGTAAGTTCCTATTGGACATATCAGTGGCTTCTCCCATAGCGATTAATAAATTCAAATCAAACGTGATTGATTTTCAAAATTCATTCACCAAGCTTGTATTTTAATTCAATTTTAGCAATAAAAATAAAAAGACTTTTCGCAAGCTGGCCCTGCTGGCTGAATCGCGGACAATTCACAATACAATGTGACTACTGCTCCCTTTAGATTTTTACAGTCCCTCAATTGCGCTAATGCGAGGCAATGTTACTATGATCCTATCAAGATCTCTAGATCCTCATTACTAGATCGAAATAAAGAATGCTGTAAATCGTATTAAGTTAATTGTGCGAATTTGTTGATAATTTTTTCTTAATCATTTTAATGTTGATTTAAACACTTATTCCAAAAATTTACTTTAAGATGTAATAATGTATGCAGTGTTAAAAGAATTTTGTAAATTTTTAGATATCTTAATTAGTAGCCAATGTTGTTGCAGAATTCTAATGACTTAGTGAATTGGTCCTGTTTTTGCAAATTTGTGAATTGCAAAAAACAAGAGACCAATTCACATAGTCATTAAATTCTGCAACAGCCTTTATTATTGAAATTTTCATTGGCTTCTAATCAACAAAGAAGTCTGATATGAAGTATTTATTGTTACTCTTAATCGCAGCACTCACTGATTCTCTAATTATTGTAATATTGATTTCTTTTTTAAGAAATTTAAATTTTTTAAAATTATAAAAATAAAATTAAAAATAATTTGACGAATACATTACGCCGACGTCAGCTACGCGAAATGTGCTTAAGTCGTAAAAATATTATCTTATCCAAAAAAGAATTTGCCTATCCTAGACTAAAGTAGTGTATCTTAATGTAAAACATTCGCTTAAAGTATTAATAACTATATTACTTTGCTAAAAAATTTTTTAAAAATTTAATATATTTTGAAGATATGAGAATCATTTTTTATATTTTTTTTCAAAATTTTTTAAGATAAAAATAGTTATCGTAAAAAATTGATTTTCAAGGGTGGAAAATATTTTAAGACAGTTCTTAAATTTACTACAATAGACGTGAGTTTAAAGATAATCATTAAAATCAAACCAGCGGAGGGGGTGGATTGTGGTTTATGCCTTCAGCAACAACTATCAATGCTTCGGTATATCTTGAAATACTGAAGGAAAAACTCCCTCACTTTTTGGCTATGCATGGCTGCTCAATATTTCAACATGATGAGGCGCAATGCCACTCAGCCAAAATTGTGAAAAACTGGTTGGCATGAGGATGCAAATTTACATTTTGCCGGCAAGACTAAGTCAGAATAAAGTTTGAGCTTCAACAAGCTCAAGATCTCCCAGTAACACCAAGAAGAGTTCGAAAACTTTTGCATGCATCTCCGAACTTTGTTTATTGAAGAGGAAGACAGCATCTGTTTGACTGATCAACACAAGAAGTTGCGTGTTAATTGGGTGAAAGAGAAAGGAACGTGGACAAATGAAAATTGGAAAAACGTAATATTCTCTAACGAAAAAAGTTTAGTTTTGATGGGTCTGATGGATCTCAGGACTACTGGGGAAAGAAGAGGAGCTATTTTCGAAGAGACCATTTGGAGGAAGATCTTTAATGATTTGGGGAGCATTTTTGCAGCTGGGAAAGCTGAGATCGCGATAATGGAGGGAAAACAGACTCTACTCGATACGTTAGTGTATTAGAAGACAATTTAATACCCTTCATGAGAGATGTACATAACAGTAATGCAATTTTTCAACAAGATAATGCAGTTATTCACCCTTCCTGATTCACAAAACAGTGTTTAACACCACAAATAGTAATGAAGCTTGGGATTGGGCTGCTAAATCTGACTTTATAAACCCTATTGATAATCTATGGGGGATTCTGTCAAGAAAGGTTTACTACAATAGACGTGAGTTTAAAAATAATCATTAAAATCAAATCAGCAATCAAACAGCATTGGAATGAAATTGTTAATGAAGAATTAAAATTCTATGCAAATAGATGGGAATAAATTTAAGTACTAAAAGTTGTTTTAGTTTACTTATAAAAATTTTTTTTTAAGAAATGTCATATGTTTTCCATCAACAACAATCATGTTTTTGAGAATATTCATTTTATCTTAAAATTTTAATGAAAACCATTATATGAACTCTTTGATATGTCACTTGAATTAATGGTAAAAATTTATATTAAAAAAATTAGTGTAATATAAAAGTTATTAAAGTACTGGGGAGGGGGGTGGCTGGGGTGTTTTAAAGTACCTTCTACCACTATTATATTCTAATTTGATGTTACTCTCTATCAGGTTAGCAGTCTTAGCAAGCAAGAAAAGTCTTTCATCAATAATCAGAAAATTGGTTTTCAGTGTGAAAAGTACTTTTAAATTTTGAGAAACTTAACTTATTTTCAAAACGAACCAATTGAATATTTATAATTTTTTGACAGAAAATTTAGAGGAAAACTTGTGCATGATTAGGATATAGTGATAGTAACAAGTATTGCCATTTGAACTGAAGCGAGCGTTTCAATCATTTAATGAATATCAGTCCTGTTCATGGGGAGTCAGTTTGTCTTCAATTTATTATTATAGAGTGAAATATTTTCTATATTTCATAATTGCTTCTGTATCAAAATATACTGTGCTTAGCTTTGCTCATCTATAGCATTTCAAAATCACATAAAATTTTACTAACTATATTATAACGAATTCAACAAATGAAGAATAGAGTATTTAAACTGTAATCTTGAAAAATTGCAGAGCCCATTGCATTTTATTGAAACTTTTTTATGCCATTTTTGTATGAAAAGCATATCTCATTTGTCTAGAAGTTGACATTAATTGAGAAAAAATGTTGCTAAATTTGGTTTTGGTATGCAGATTTACAGTATCTAGTTTCAAATAGTAAATAAAAACACGAATATAAAATATAGAAGAGTACATGAAAAATAATCTTAAATTTTCTCTTTCAAGAAAATAAAAATACAAAACAAATAATAAATATTTTCAAATGGGAAAGCCAAAATAATGATACAAATGTATAGGTGGCTTCAATGAAAATATCCTTAATTTTTAGTTAAAATTAAAATTAAATTGTAATACAAAGTGTCAGATTATATATATAAAAATACACAGTTATGAAAATTAATTTCTTCAACAATCATTTGTCAGGCTTCAACACTATCTGTAGTGCGCAGTGTTCTAAATTTTCCAGTACCATTCAGTTCACCACCCCTGAATTCTTTCGCACCCTTTGGACGTGGTGCAAATTGCCCAGATTCTTCTTTCCCTAAGCGCTCACTAATTAGCTTTGCTTCTCAATTGATGAAATACCATTTCACATTTAAGTTGTAATATAAAAATTAATACGCTCAGTAATTGCATCAATGACTACAGACAAATCAATTCTAATTTGATATTGATATTGTGCACAAAGCACAAATCAAACATTGCAATTATTAGAAATCTGGATCTATGTGCACAAATGCTTGAAATTCAGACATAAGCTGTTCCGGTGAAAATATTTATAGAGCAAAAATTAATCCAATAATGTCAACAATTCTTTAAATGCCATAGAAGTTAAAAACTACATTTTCATTGAAGCACCTATATTTTCGATAATTCTATATTTAGTAATTTAAACGTAATCCCGAAAAAAGTATTGAGTAAATAATCACAAAAATCAAAGTATTAATATTAATTCAGTGTTTCTATATACTTATCTCTAAATCAAAATTAATAGTTATTATTCTATAAATTCTTTGAATTTAAAATGTGGAAATATTTACATATATACATATTTACAAAATAACTTCAAATAGAACTCGTACAAAATTAAAAAACCAAAACTATCTATTGTCTAAAAATACAGGATAGGCCTTGCCCTGAGTGGTTACTAAACCATAAAGAACCTTATACCAATGAATAAAGTTAGTGCTATCTTCAACTAAAAATTTATCACACAAATCCAAAACAAGTTTCAGCAACATAATGTTCACTTCCAATTTGACACGTTCAAATATGCACGTGAATAACTTAGTTATTTCAAATTTAGACTTCACTGTGAGTTCAGGACAAAGTACAGTGCTATTAGAACACTTTAATAATAGTAAATCTTTATTAATATTAACAGTTTCATTACAAGGAGGCATACTGTCTTCTAACTTTTGAAGTTCGGAGATTATAGAATCTAATTCACAAAGTATTTGTTCCATTCTAACTAGTTCAACTGCGCCTTCATCTAAAGAGTAGTTGCTTTGCTTTAAATAGGCTCTGTAAGTTTGCAGCTCTAAAACTTTAAGGGAATTTTTAATATTAGATAAAAAAGTTGGTCGTAGAGTTAAATGCTTTGATTTGAGAGAATCAAGGAACATTGTCTTACTTTCACTTGGTCTTTGTTTCAGTTTTTCAGCCTCTTTTATAGCTCTATGTAACTTTTTTTGTAAATTTGAAACTTTTGCAGACACCTTTAAGGATTTACCATTTGACTCTAAAGAAAAAAGAGGCTGATTTGAACTATCCTGTTCTGGTTCACAATTAGTATTTAGAATATTTTTCTTCGGTTTTACTACCTCAATATCATGCTTAATCTTAGCATCCGATGTACTATCGACAGTTTGTAAATTATTCGAAGCAAGTGGTTCAATGTTTTTTTCCTCATTTGATGAGACATTTTTGGTAGAAGTTTTCGGTTTCACAATACAGTCATTTGCAGAGGACGATATAATAGAAACAATTTTGCGAGATGGATTAGAAGTGCTAGTAGAAGACCTCGTGATTGAAGAATTACATTTTCTAGACGAGTTTGCCGTTTTTAAATTTCTACCAAAACTACGCGAGTATTCAGTATGCATAAGTTTATCCTTGGCCTTTAATTTAAGATACATATTTTTATATTTATTCATTGCAGCAGCCTTTTTTTCTTGTGCCAACTTAGCCGCCTGTTTCTCCTTTTCAGCAACTTCTCTTCTTAAAAGTAACTTTTTCTTTTTCTCGGTTTTAACTAATGAAACAATTTCTTGAATACTTTGGACAGTCTCGTCTGGCAATTCAGTTGTCTCAATATCATCTTCCACTACTGAACAATTGGAAACACGAATTTTCGCAGCTTTCTCTAAAAGGTCATCAATTGCATGTTCTTCTACCTTGTGCTCTTTTTCGGATTTATTATCACATTCAACAGCTTCAGAAATTGTAGAAACCTCTTTTTTAACGGTTGGCCACGTATGAAACAAAATTTGCATTGAATTATGACTTCGAAGCCAATCATTAATTACTGAATCTAATTCTTCTTGTAACGTTTGCATCAGAAATAACACACTTCGACTGCTAAAACAAAATAAATTATCTTTACTATGAATAATTGATAAAAAAACTAAATTCAAACAATGACATACAGAGAGGGACAGAAGTTGGGGGCAGTGATGCACAAATCATTCAAATAGTCTAACATAAGCTGGGATGAATAGTGTTATATCTAGATGTTTTTAAGAATTTACTTCGTTATATCTGTAATGCCTTCACGTGCAGTTTGAAGTCTGAAATTGAGTATATTTAATTGCAGTTCATTCAACTTACATTAAAATGGAAGAAATATTCAGCGACAACAAAGATAAAAAAGTCAGCATTTTCAAAACTTTTTATGAAAATTCAAAACAACCTTAAATGTGATGTTTATTTGAAAAAAAATTTCAAACGTGATATTGTTTCCAAACTTATTCAGTCATTCAAAGATGCAGGTTTCAGCGTGATGGTGCTCCAGCACAACGTGGCTCGTAAGTAGTTGGCAGCCACGCTCGTTAATGGTCCGATAGCCCGGTATTAGTCAGAGTGATTTATTCCTCTGAGAAGTCATTAAGATACTCGGTAAAGTATCAAACCACGTTCTTTGGAAAATTGAAACAAAAAATAACCAAATCTTCACATTCAACTACACCGGAGCTGTATTGCACTGTGGTGATGAATTCCCAGAGGAATTTTGTTGTATTTGTAAATAAACCTATGTATAAATATTCATTAAATTACGGTGGACATATATGAACGGAATAAATACTTAATTTCATTAAAAATCACATTCTTAGTATTGCCCAATAACTTCTGGCCCACTCTGTATTATAAAGAAAAATAGAATTAGTGAATGCCAATAAAATGTCTAAATCCAACACATTCAACGTCAAGAACTTCGATGTCATATCAATTGTACAGACGGATACATCAATGTTTGAGGCAGAACAACATTTGACAATGACATCTATAACAATAATATCATGGACGAATTAGATTTTTCTTAATCAAAACAGAAACTTGAGAAAAAATGGATAACCCATCTCCCAATGAATTCATGAAAACATTTGGATTCAATCATAACAATTGTCAAAAAATGCAAGTACCACAGTGGGAATTACATGAAAACGGTAATTACATGTAATCTCAATATAAAACTAGAAACCTGCAAAACCATGGAAGTTCTTAGTTACAATTTATGTGGAAATTAAATATTAATAAGTGAATGCTTATTAATATCAACTCTTACAAAATGTTCTAAAGATTTCGAATTTGAACTGAGATTTCGGGTTCTAAAATAGCAAAATGACAAAGTAATTATAGAAGTATAGGATGTGGGATGGTGGCGTATTGACAACTTGCACCGGGCCCCCAAATCTACAGTGATGCCACTGTAAATGGATGTTATTGATTTTCATTGAGAGAAAATCGTTGAATTAACAGTGAACGCATTAAGATTCATGAAGCTCTTTGTGCTATTTCGCCAAATATACTTATAATTCGCTTACCACGAGAAGTTAGTCGTCAATGGAAAACCTCTGAATATAGAAACCTTTTATTTTTTTCCTGTGATTTATACAATCACCTTAACAAACGGATATTTGCAATAAGGCTCTTGCTTACACGACCCTCAATGGAAAAATCTACTACTCCCGCTGTTATAAAAGACAAAAGCGGCGCAATTCTTTTTGTGAACGATTTCAACACAGAAGTATAATCAAATTTGTCGAAATTGAGTTTTTTATTAAAACTTTAAACCAAGAAAGTACTGCCGCAAATATTAATCCATATGTCACCAACGAGAGCATAAACGTCAAAATTGGTAGTGAACATTATAGACTGCAAGAATTTCATCAGAAATTTACTGGCAGAGAAAAGATTACTGTGCTTTTAGAAGACGCACAACTTGAAGTCGTTCTTTGTGTCGGTGATTTTTGTTACAATGCGTATTTCACTGAAATAAATTTGCAACGTTAACGTTTTAAATTTGTTAAGATTTACTTTTGCATTCAATATGATCTTAATATAGGATAGTTAGTCTTTTTAGAAAATTCTATTTAATTCAATTAGTTAAAACATATTTATTGTAATTGTATTGTAACTCTGTACACGTTTAGTGATTATCTTCTTAATTCAACTTACATAAACATTATAATAGTGAAGTTATTAATAGGAACAAATTTATAGTTTCTTTGCGTTTACTTATGGTGGTTATGAACTTTTTGATCATAGAGGATCTACTTAATCAGCATTTTTACTAACCATTTTCCCTTAATGTGATTTTTTTGTATACAGTAATTTTACTCTTGCTTTTTGCTGCTTTCTCATTTTATGCGCAATTTTGCTGCATATACTTGCATTTATATATGTGGGTTGCCAAAAAATTCGTTTTTGTCACTTCATTGAAAAACTTTTTAACTTTAATCTAACTTGTTTTAAATTTAACTCTCAAGGCTACAGCAACCTTCTGAACTTTAATCGATAACCAGGACTGATTTGTCATCAACAATGAATATTCAAGGTAGTGAACTGGATTTTTTGTTGCAACTCCATTCCGCAATGCATACAAGGCCACCGAAATACACGAATTACTTGTTCGTAGTTGGGGCGAAGGACATACTGTTAGCGTAAGAATACAGCAGATTAAGAAAGAATACGAAGAGAATGATCATGACAATTTTGAGCGACAACAAGGTTCAGGTAGAAAACGCACTAGTACAAGTGATGAAAATGCGGAGCTGCTTAGAGACGTGATCGAAGAAAACAACAAACGCCAAGTACTATATCCTCTCGACACAAACCTAATGGATCGGTACATTTTTAGAAATTACGAAACGTATAGGCAGAATACAAACTTTAATAACTGTGCTGATATCCGGAAAGACATTCAATCATTTTTAGACTCGCTTACATAAGGAAAACTTGGGGAAGAATTCAAAGAATTCAAGAATCACTTTCAAAGAGTTATTGATGCACAGGGTGAATATGTCATTTACTAAACTTTTGTGTACATATTTGTTAATTTGTGTTCTAGTTATTTTTACTATATTCTACACATTATTACAGTTTAGAATTTTAATTATTTAAAAAACATTTTTTGTAACCCCCGGTAAAAACACGTTAGCGATTGCAACTAGAATTTAATGAGATGTTTTTCAAAGATTTGAAAACGAAAATGTTAAAAAAGATTCATTAAATATTTTCTAATGGACAGCAGAACTTGTTTAAATTTCATTATTCGCTACAACAGATACTGTAATGGAAGAATCCATTATTGAAGACTATCAGAACAGTAGGCTTGAATATCTTGTCAGTGACTGCAACAAAAATGTTATGGATTCGAGAAAATGTCTAAAGGTAAGCAATGCTTAACGTATTTTTGGACCTTCTGCTCCTCCAATTAAAGAATCTGTGTACAATGATAAAAAATAGAATGTATGCTTTCTTGTAGATAATATAAAAAATATTCAGAAATTGTATATGATGACGACTGTGCTGCCTATTATATGTTTTCGTCAAAAAATTAATTTCTAAACATTAATGAGGGTTTTCAAACTATTCACTTTCGAAATTATCAATTTTGTATTGAAAAAAAAACAACAGGAAATCTAAATTCATTGCATTGTGCGGTCAATCTGTAGAAAAAAGTGAATTTACTCTGAATTCACATTATGCAATGACTAATGAACAGTAAAATGAACTAATAAAAATGACCAGGATTTAGGTTCAATTGATGGTATTCGTATTTGGGAAATTTAAAACTTTTTTCCTCATGGAAATGTTTGTAGTATTTTACAACATATTCGAACTCAAAATGATGAAGGTGTCAATTAATACTAACAACAAACTCTCTGATCCGTATTTGCAATAATGATGTAATGACTTTGTTGTAATGTTGGATGTGTTTTGTTTACATACGCTAGCATAGAAGAGAAAAATTTTCTTTGTTGTTTCGTCTCTCTATGCCCAATACTAACCAACTACAGAAAGCCAAAATCAAATCGCAAGCTGCTGCATCTGAACAAACGTCGGACGCTCTTACACAATCAGATTCTTAACTTCAATCAGATATCAATATTTCTACTGACTCAACTGAATCGCTAGATGAATAAGGCTAACTCTTGCATAGGAAACTCACCAAGTCTGTCAGAGATCTCCAGAAGCTCTTGCAGCTTCTCTACATCCTCAACGCGTTAGTCCAACGCCTCCACAGTCAAACCGATCAACAAGTTCGGCGTCTCTGGCCACACAGTTTCTATACAGCACAATTGCCTGCGGTTGCTCAACAGTTACAATTGGTAGCCTACAAACCTTATATTTAGCCCAGCGATAAAAACGAACTTCAATTCTTCGTCCAACTCGTTACTGACTACTGAAGACTTTCCAAGGAGACACAGCGAGCTTTCTCCTTCGCCGTTGCTCGATTTCTCTGTTTTTACAGCAGGTGTTTGTTTTTTTGGTCCAGTAAGTCCAGTTAATGCTGGTCATGAGACCACTCTTATTTATACTACTGCTCAAACCTCTTTGAAGTTATCGTTATTTTCAGGTTCAGAACTTAGTTCTGGCCATGAGACTATCGTCGATCACTTTAGAGAACTTTTTGGTTCAGAAGACACTTTATCTGTTGTTACTATTGACTCTAGCGTGGTGGCACCTGATTCTATTATTGTAGACAATATCCCTTTTTTGCCGCTGGTTCAAGTGTTAGATGCTCTACTCAGCTCTACGCAGATCTCAATGGCCTCGGTTTCGACAATCTCAGATCAATCTCAAATTGTTGATATCCGGCAACTTTCCTTGGTTACACAACAAGCAGCGCGACTCCCAGCCTAAGCACAGCAACCGTTTTTGGACTATGAAGCCAACATTGCTGATCAAACTCATCAACTTGTGATCTCCATTCTTCAGGACTTTTTCCGGAAATTTCAGCTTAACTGAGATGATGAAGAAAACATCTTTTCTGAGCAATTGGAAGATTATGAACAAGGAGTAGAAGAAGCGGACATTTTTCCTAATTGGCTCTCCAACATAGCTGAATCTCTGGACTCGGAAGCTGAGCCTTGCTACCAATTTTCAACCGCTAATGTTGACTGGAGTCGTTTTCAATCCGATTTTGAAGTACCAGAGTGACTTTCTTCTGTTAAAGAAGCTTTTATTCATTTCAATTCTTTTAAACCTCACGTACATGGAAAAACGTCCTCGGAAATTTGATAAGCTAACCACAAGGCACATACTTACTCAGATTGATACCCTCCCAAAAGCAGAAGTTATTGAATTCGCGCCTAACTGATCGCCATTTTAAATTCACTGTTTTGCAGTACCTAAATCCAGAACAAAATTGCGTCTTGTAGTGGAATCCTACCACCCAAAGTCAATTTTCCGCCATTACCTTGTGTGTTTAATATATTTTCACCACATGCTAATCCGTCGCTATTTCTCTTGATCTTGAGGCAGCTTTCTACCATATTCCAATCAAGGAATTTCATTGATATAAAACAACACTTATTGACTTGAATGGGAAAACGTTTTAGATTCAGAAAATTAACGATGGGGATTTCAATGGCACCTTTTGTATGCCAAATGATGATCAACACGATACTTAAACGGCTCCAGGACTTAGGTTCTTTAGTCTGGGTCACATCGGCAACATAATTATAGTTTTTGACGAAATGAACAATTCAAAGTGGAACATTATAATTTCCTTCAGTCATGTGATTTTCGTTTTAATATTAGTAAATATATTTGGTAACCGACTCCAAAACTGGATATCTTAGGATTCCATCTGGATCTGAAAAACTCTTGTATGAAACTTACCTCAGCACGCACAACTTTATTTGCGATCAACTTTAAATTCTTACATGTTCTATTCCGGAAGATTACCTGGATGCTTCTATATTAGATAAGAAACCTTTGGCTTTATTTTGGGCTGCCTTAGTAGCTAATCCTTATGACAGTATTTAAACGGATAATCAAAAACTTTATTACTTAGCCGCTAAACATAAAACTACTAGGTTCAAATTCTTTCAACAATCACTGGCGCTTAGTATATTAATATTCTTCAGTAAAGTACATTGTAATTCTTATTAAGATTCAAGTTATTAAAAGAACCAGTTAAATCTTATTAAGATCTGTCTAAGAATGTGTATTCTTATTAAGATTCGGAATAGTACATGTAGATTGAGAGATCTGCTATTTTCAAGAATACATTTATTGCAATTAATCGTATAAATTCAACATTCTTTGTATCTCAATCAGCGTTGTAGCTACAGTGATCAGTGCTGCTTAGGACTAGACATTTGCACCCAGCGTAATATACTTACTAAGACAGGTGATCTAAAAATAAGCAATTATTGTGGGAGGGGGTATATGCTTGTCATCAACACCCGGAACGTAGATTTGTCTAGCTATAACACTGATCTCAATGCGCATTATACATCTTTGCAAAGTACATTAATTAGGCAAACATAAAAAATCAGCTAATATGAATTACAATATTTTTTCGTAAAATCCATTAGAATTTAATGTCAAAGAATATCTCCTTTCCAATGTATAGTGGAATTTAGCTAAATATGTAAACTAAGCTCTTCAGACCATTGTTTTGCTTTTGTTAATTTTTTTAAATAGTTGTAATTGTAAATAGTTTGTATTCATACACTTGATTCCGTAATGCATTTCAAGTGATCTGCAAATGTTACTTAGGTAACATTGAAAAAATAAACCGAATGAAGTTGATACTTGAAAATCGACTTGATGACGATGCTTGATTTAATGTTAGCCTAGAGGGCGTTAGTTTTTTGGAGGCTGACCATCCCACTCCGCTTTCAAAAATGTTGAACAAATAGATGCTGGACTATCCAATACATTTCCGCGGCCTGGCTCAAATGATTTATGCTAGTTATATATACATGTATATATACTTATATATATATAATTAGTTGGGCGACTACGCAATGTTCTCCAATTGTTTCCTGTATGTTTGCCAAACTCGATGTAGCTGTTTGAATAAATTATTTCATTAAATTTCGTTTCAATACTGATCTTTTTGTCACAAGTAAATGCAATTAACAGCAACGTCTTCCTAGCAGTTAAACCTGGTTTCAATACTCTCGGTCTTTTCTCACCATCTTTGAGCCACACTTTGTTTTGTTGATTGTCCCGCAGAAATCAAAGTATACCCAGATTTCATCTTCACAAGCATAGTATTTAGCTGCATTACCACCTAGCTGACCTTTACACTCCCAACTTGCAGAGCTTTAGTTTTTTCGCCAAGATCATGAGGAACCCATGTTGAACAGACTTTCCACAAATGTAATTCCTTTCCACACTGTATCCTTTCCGATGCTAATATCTTCTGAAATAGCTCTCAGTGATGCACTTGGCTTCATGACAATGATCCATTTAACTTCATCAATGTTGGTTGTTAATCGCAGCACACTTGGTCTTCGTCTCGTTTCTTCTCTAACTTACATAATATTGTCATCCTCATTAAACCACTGATAAATTGTTGCAGTTGAAGACTTTAGACATGTAATTGCACTTACAATAATACACAATACTAATTATGAAATTCTCATTTATTTTCTGATAGACCATATATTAGAAACAATCTACATAATAGCAAATGCCAAAGTATTTCAATTTACAGTGGTATGTATGTAAATATAGAATTGAAATTTTTTAAATACTTTTCTATTTTAGAATGTCTGTAGAAGACAAGCACTTGAGGCTGACTCAACTCCATGTTCAAAAAACTTTGGACCATCAGATGGATTTCCCCAGCCTGATTCAAATTATGTATATATATATATATAAAATCTATATCAAATTTCAATATATATTATTGAAAAATATAATTTAC
>CABFPE010000016.1:1734316-1747912 GCA_900660155.1 Hofstenia miamia | reverse complement strand
TTATTACAAACATTTATTGCCTTTTTTAATAGAACCCCAAGATTCTTAATCAACATATCATGTATATACAGGGTGTCCCAAAAGTCAATTTGGCTGTTACGTTAATCACAGAGACAAAAGAAACGTATATTTGGCTAAATGACGTAGATGAATTTTTTGACATGTTACACTTTTCTGGCTTTCTTAACATCTTAAGATATTTCTTTGACATGATCTTGCTTCATTTTAGTTCTATACAGAAATCGTTAAAAAAATCTTCATTCCAACCAAAAAGATTATCTGATGGTGACTGATGAAAATAATTATTTTTTGTAGTTGAAGATAAGTTATTCATTTATTATTAATGCCTACAACAAATATTATAATTGCTTCCTTATTTTTTTGAATAATATATTATTTCTTTTAGTGTCAATATCTTTTTATGGACGATAAATTTTTAAAAAAACTTGGTAAAGTGCTTAGTTTGATGAGTACTACACAATGCTAAAATTTAAAGAAATCGCAAAATTTTGAGATACCAGTGTTATATATACATACTTGGTGTGTCTGAAAAGTTTTAGGAATTCAGCTATTCTCTAGGTGTATGTGCATTGTTAAGGCAGTGTCTGTAATAAGCCAATCAGAAATAAGTAAGGAATGACAAACTGTGTAAGTGCACATGCCATATTGCTCCATTTCATATTCTTCGTGCAATATTTTCTCATCACTGCTTCTGTGTGCAGCGAATATAAAATGCAATTATCAAAAGAACAGTTTCGAGCTTATGTGTACATTGAGGCTACACGAGGCTTAAGACCATCTGCCATCTATGACAATTTGCAAGCTGCAGCATCATCGTCATCAGCATTTCCTCAGCCACCATCACAATCAACTGTATATCTATGGTGTAAACAGTTCTCTTCGGAATCCAAAACCACCCTGTGTGACGAACCCAGAAGTGGCCGCCCATCTTCATCCTGCACCAATAGCAACATCATGGCAATACGAGAGTCCATTCAAAAAGAGCCCAGGCAGTCGCTTCGAATGCTAGCTGAGGAGTTCGGCATAGGAAAAGATTCAGTTCGCAAAATTTTGACTGAAGAGCTGGGGTTGCGAAAGGTCTGTTCAGTATGGGTGCCGCACACTCTGTCGCAGCGGAATAAGGCGGATCGCGTGGAATGCGCTCGTAATTTGATCGCTTTGTACGAAAGAAATTCTCTAGAGGACTGCTTGCGCTATTGGACTACTGAGGATGAAACATGGATTCTTTTCAACAGCCTCATGAGCAAACAAGAAAACAAAGCGTGGCTTCATCCATCAGAATCAAAGCTGAAGGTGACACGTCCAAAGCTTACAAACAAGAAGGTAATGATCCTGTTTGCTTTTACAGGAGACAAAAAATGTTATGTGGAAGCACTGACTCCTGGAGAAACAGTAACAGGTGACAGATATGTTTCCTTTGTGCATTCACTCGGCGAAAGGTGGCGTAAGCTGCGATCAACGCCTACAAAACTTCGAGAGTTGTGGTGGCAACACGATAACGCAAGACCTCACTTAGCAGCTGCAGCAATGGAATTTCTTCATCGCCGAGGTGTGACGATCGTTAGGCAGTCAGCCTACAGTCCAGACTTAAATCTCTGTGACCGCTACATATTCCGAGAATTGAAGAGGCACGTCAGAAAGATTACTTTTCGATCCTCCGATGAAATCGTAAATGAAACGCTGCAGTGGTTTAGACAGATAGAAGAAAACTGTTTCTCACGTGAGATGCAACATTTAGTTGAACATTGCAAAAGGGTGATAAATGCAGGTGGTGATTACATTGTGTAAATATAATGTCTTTTTTTGGAATCTCGTTTCAATTTTAAAATGAGGTATAAATTCTTAAAACTTTTCAGACACACCATATATATCAAAGGTGTTGGAAATAGTTATTTAAATTTTTAGATATTGCCGAGAATTCTGACAACGCTGGATGATAACACACGTGCTATGCATAAGATGTCAAACTTGTTAGAAAATGTGAATCGCACTCTCTAAAAACTAAAAAGGCATCTGGTATTGTACTTTTATTTGGTTATTATGACAATTATTTTTAGCCTGGCAATCCGCAGATTACTGAGGTATCCCAAAATATCCAAAATGATGACCCGATTCAACATAATGGCATCACCTTAGTCAATCTCCTCGGCAGTATGCCCAACAGATTCGCCATCAATGTTGCAAGAGAGCTATTTTTAGAAGATGAGTGCAAAGTCGGAATGCTATCTCCACAAAGGAAAAGGGGGCAAACATCACTATCTCCACAAAATACTGCAATTATCAAAGGTTATAATCTTATCCTTATTTGCTAATTTATTTGGATAATCAAATTTTTTAAATGAATTTATTGCAAAGTTCCACACACGCCACAATATATGTTTTGTGTGACATTGTTTAATGATTTATTCTAATATTCAACTAATTAAATTATTCTTTTTTATTTTTGCATTTTTGAATTTTATCCTATTACGTCACAATTTGGCGTCTTACATGAATTTAGCAATACCATTTAGCCACTGACTTATATTTACTGTAACAATAGTAAATTAATATTGGTTAATGATTTTAAATGCAACTTAAATAATTTAAACTGTTTATACAGTTCTCATATAATGCAAAAATTGTAGTTTTATTGTTTTCTGGAAATAATGCTAAATTACCATAAATTAGTGTTACTTTTTTGTCGTTATCATATATGTAGTTATGTTCTTTGTTGAGTTTGGCAATTACCTTAGATGAGTAAAGTTGCTATTGTTGGCACGAGCCACATTCAGTTCGCGAAGCCTTTTCTTCAGCATTTTGAACTTTTCCCAGTACCTGGTGGCCGGATTTTTTACACGAAGCATTCGAACAAAAAAACTTGTGGAAATTTGTGTAAGATTTATTTTTATATGTATCTATTTTAATTTAGAAAACTATCAAAGGATTCAATTTGGTGATTTTGCAATGGGGTGGAAATGACCTAGGATTTTGATAATGCTAATGTTAATAAAATCGCATGTACCATTTCATATTGCATGCGTATTTTGGAAATAGTAAAATATTTGAATTTCTAAGAACGGTTATTGTTATTAATTTAGGGAAATGGAAAAGCCATATATATTGGTGATATCATCCAATCTTCGATTAAGAAATCCTTGCCTGCTTTAATTGGACTATTAAGGAAGCGGGTGACAGTGGCGGTCGTAAGGCGACGACTCTCGGAATTGCGGCAAACTAGTGGTAAGCGTGATTGCCACTCAACAACAGAGGCTTATCGCAGGATGTCCTTGGACATCGAAGCCGTAATTTTGCAATGCTTTAAAAACTGTAAGTAATTTTCAACTAGATTTGTTACGATTTATATTTTATGATAGACATTCTAATTTTAGTTTGTATTTGATTTGTGCTAAAAATATGGTATTTGAAGTCGGTTTTGGTTGTTTTGTGTGCTTCACTTAAACGAATATCTCTATGTATATATATTTTTTTTGCAATCTTCCCGAACTTTTTCTTTATATATGTTTAAATTTCTGATTGCAGATATATATATATATATATATATATATATATATACAGTGCGCGAATTAAAGTTTGCATAATTGAAAAAAAGATGAAAATTAATGAAAATTAAATTTCTATTGAAAACTGAAGATTTTCTTCGAGTTTCTATGATTCTAACATTATGTACAGGCATAAACGTTATACCTACAACTAAAACTTCTGTACTTGCATTACTGTTTGTTGCGATAGAGACTTGGCATGCTGTTATTGCAAAGAAAGCAAGCAGTTCGAGCTCAAACATTTTAGAAATTGTTGGAATTTACTCACTTTATAAACTAAGTATTGGAAGTCAGCTGCTATTGGGTAGCATCGTATTCAATGAAATTTCATATGCGATCCTTTTATTACAATTGGATTTAATATTGCGCAATGCACGCAAAGTCAAATTCAGTTTTGCAACAGAATTTGTTACATTAGTACGTAATAATGGAAGCGCACAACAATATTCACTTACAAATTGTGACTCTGCATCGTTTCACTAATAAAACTCAGACTGAAATAGCTAATGATTTAAACACTACTCAATCAACTGTGAGCAGAGCTATAAAGAAATATGAAGAAACTGGGGATGCTAAAACGGACTACAAGAACTGCGGACGGAAACCTTTGTTCAGTGATAGGGACCATCGGCAAATGAGATTATTAGTTGAACGAAATCCAAGATCAACTGCAGCAGAATTGAAAGATGACATGGGCGCTGTTGGACCGAAGGGTGATTGCTGCTTACGTACATTTCAAAAAGCCCTTAAATCTGCTGGTATTAAGACCATAAAAGCTTCCAGAAGACCTCATTTAACTCCACATCAAATTGCAATGCGATATCAATGGGCCAAAGATCACAGGGATTGGACTGTGGATAAATGGGCAAAAGTTTTATGGAGTGACGAGACCTCCATTGTGTTACAAGATGATTGTCCCAGATTTGTGCGCCTGGTAGAAGGGCATGCTCTCACTCCTAATCACTTTCGCAAAACCTTCAAACACCCCGCGAGTATCATGTTCTGGTCGTGTTTTTCCTTCCATGGCACTGGAAGGTCGTATGTTGTTGAAGGAATCATGAATTCAGAGATTTACATTCAGCATGTTATCGACGGGAGAGTCGTAAGACAGATGGAAGAAACGTATCCTGCAGGGGACGGTTTATTCCAACAGGATAATGCGCCCTGCCATTGTAGTCATCGATCAAGGGCACACATGGCTTCTCGGGGGTTGCACCTCCTGGACTGGCCTGCCGCGTCGCCCGATATGAACCCAATTGAAAATTTCTGGGCCATTATCAAGCTAAAGATTAGAAAGCAGCGACCACAAACAAAAAATGAACTTATTCGTCTCTTTCTTAATATCTGGAATCACGATGAGGATGTCCAGGCGATGTGTCAAACTTTAGTGAATTCAATGCCTCATCGAATTGAGGCACTCCTAGCTGCCAAAGGAGGGCACACTGGATATTAAATACGTTATGTACATACATAAGTTTGTTACAGATTTGTTAAACACATTTGTTATTCATTATATTTCTTAAAGGCACATATTAAATTTGAATATTCTATGAAAATAGAAATTTTACCAAATTTACCAATTTTTTTTCAATTATGCAAACTTTAATTCGCGTACTGTATATGTATATATATATATCAACAGTTGTACGTATATGAACCAAATTTGGTTAATGAATCACATTCCTTAGATCAAACAAATGGCTCTTCATGCAGGTGCGACTGTAAAAGATTCTGTCCGCCGAATAGTAAAGGAAATATTTTCCACAGAAGTTAACAACACTGGGGCAAATTCAAAATTCAAGTTTCTTCAATCTGAATTTCATTCCATCTTAAAAGGGTTATACATGTATCAAATTCTATATGCTGTTTTGTGCAGCATATTGTAATGTCTTTAGCCATTGAGGCCGTTTTTGTCACCATTTGAACATTTAAACGTATAAATGCTTTTGTTTGTTTAATGCTTTCTTCAAAATACGTCTGTTATTTTTTTGAAGTTTGATTGCAAGTTCTTAATAGCAATAAATGCATTTTTATCATTTGTTAGTAAACGGGTATCATTTTCATACTTGATAGACATTAGCTGTTATATTTACCTGAAATTTATATTGATTTATCTTCATTATTATAAGCTATCACCTGTTTCTGCAATTATATATTTAGATGCATTGGTACTCAATAGGCCAACCCAAATGGAAAATGCCGCTGAAATAGATCTAAACGTTTCTTCAAAAAATGCAGCAGATAGATTATATGGGAGAGAGAATCGTTCCAAATCAAATTCTGATTTTTAGTTTTTAGCTTTTTTAAATATGCACTTTACAACATTTTAATTTATTATTTTGGAATGTTAGCATCATCATTATGTGCAATTCAAAGGCTACTAACATTTAAGGTGTATAATGTGCATTCCAATTGCAGATACTTAACCCAAATTTCAGATTTTAATTTTTGTAATAATTACATCGCATTTGTTTGTACTTTTATTTAAATTTGATATTTTCGATATCTTAGGGTATTTTGTTCACTAAATATTTCACATTAAAATTACTTAATTTACAATTTTACTAAAATATCAATTTTTTCCACTTTATTAATATAAACACATATACAGAAAATAGTACAAAAATATATTTTAGATATCAAATACTATCATTGCAGTTTTGTTAAAATCTCCAAATATATAATACAAAGCAGAATAAGTTGATTAGAATTACGGCTACTGTCGTAAGTGAGCCGTCAACTAAAATAGCTTGGCGGTTGAATGAGTAAAATCAGATAAATACCCGCCAAGTGGTTAGGAGACTCTTTAGATGACGGCCCGCCCTCCGTTTGTTGCTTGGGTATTACTTCCTGTCCATGGTTCAAATTGTCTATCCATGTTAATATCTACATTTTACTTGTACTTGTACATGCATTAGCTTAATTAGTTATATTCACGTTGATACAAGAAACATTTATAATGTTCAAGGCAGAGAAAAAATGACACAGAAGACCAAACATCAACAGAAAAGATAAAAAGTGAAAATTTGCTTGTGAAATCTACGGAGGCTTTCAATTCTGTTGTTGCAAGAAATGCAGGGACGAGTAATGATGAAGATGAGATATATGAGAGATACATTGCCTCTGAAATACAATAACTTGACCAGAAATAATGGGAAGGGAAGTACAGGATAAATCAATTAGGTCATGAAGAGTTTTTATTACGTGGAATATATACATTTGATGTGTTAGTAATCATGATGCAAATACCCTTTAAATTGCTTTAAGCACCTCTGGAATGATGCCTGATTTAGGCATTTGAAATGCAAACTCCTGGTAACTGAATGAGTTTCTAGTAGCTAAGAATTAATGTGACCATTAATTTTTCGGTGGGCGACATTGCTTTTCGCATTTGAGTATCTTGTTTAGTAATTTATGCACCAATCAATTTCAAGAACTGTTTGAAATTAACTGTGGTTATTCTTAAGAATTCCCTATAACCAATGCTCCTAAATGTTGTCTTCTTTGAAGCCACCACCAGAATCATCTGCATGCAATTCAAGAAACTATCCCCATGTTGCCTTCACCAACGTCAAGTGTTACTTCCAGTTCTAAGGCACGAACTTCTAGAACACTAAATGTCGGTGATAGCTGGCAGTTGAAAGTTAAGACATTAATATAATGCTGAATTATACTGATTTTTTATTCGTGTATGTGTATAGAATGTAAGCATAAGGCCCACATATTATTGTTAATTTATATCTGAGAAGAAAAGCTGGAAATAATGTTCTACTATCAATCAGGGATTAGCATAGATAGAAGTGCAAAATCACTGAGGTCGGCGAATTATCATTTGACATTGTGACGAGCTAAACTTTGCTACAACTGTTCTCTAGGGTCTTACATACAAGAATATTGTCTACATATTTAAAAATACAAGATTAAAAACGAAAACACTTAGACCCTAAGAAGCCATCTAAAATAGGCTGTTCTTTATTTCCAGAAGTTTCATTCTCTAAAGCTCAGGAAAATGCTACCCCTTTCTAATAGAAGTTATTTTCATGCATTTGAAAACGAGATTGCAGAACAAGATGTAGGTAGCATATGGTAACTTTTTCGATTTTAACTTGATTATCTAAGTTATTCCAGATTTTAGTTGCTACGTGGTGAAAACTATTAGTGCTTATCTAAGCATACGATTTAATCTTGCATTTTCATTTTGCTTTGTTTAGTGGTACGTGATTTATATTAAGTTCAATGTTTTCTATGAGCATTCTGTATGTCTTTTACGAAAATATGATAAAAATTGTGTTTTTTCAAAAATTGCTAAATTTTCAATGTCACTTTGGAGGCTCTTTATTGCATTAAAAGCATTTATGTCAGTCCTCATAAGACAAGTATTGTCTGGTGTAAGTTGTACATCTATTGTTAAAATTTTTTTAGTAGTTTCACTTAGCTAATAGAAATCGGCTTTTGACTCTGCACTAGTATTTGAAGAGAAGTCTAACAAACCAATAAGAATGTTAGAATCAATCTGCATAATTATAATTATTTTCTACAAATAAAATGATTTCTACTTAGAGGCGATCCAAAAGAATCAAGCAACAAGACATCGCAACTTCGACGAAATTGAAGATTGTATGCGAAAGTTTGTTAAAACGCTGAGAGTCGTGACTGTTGTTATGAAAAACGTAGACCTGTTCTTCCACGAATATTAGTTGAATCTTATTCAAACAGATCTATATAACAAGAAAATATGTATCCTGATATATTTCTTTTAGTTTTTTTCTTGCATTATATTTTTTGTTAGGTATGCATACGGTTTTATTCATTGACGACGATGCCTTCATTGGCCGCAATGTGCACGCAGACTTTTTCAAAAGATAATGTGAAAACCCCACGACCTCAAGATTTTTTTGAATTTAATAATAATTCATTTACTGGAATTTCATCAATTTCTCAAAATTGCGAAACTGGCCAAAGTTTTGATAGTGAGGAACATCTCTACCCTGGATCCAGTAAACTGTCAAAAAATTTATTGCTTTATTAGAATTGTTAATATGTGAAAATATTTTGTCGGATAAATGCGCTTCATCAATTCTTCAACTAATGAAGAAAATGCTGCCAGTGAACAATTATTGTCCTTCAAGTTATTTTTGAAAAATCGTTATAAACTTACAAGCAATGACATAAATGTTCAAACAAATAGGCTTATGATTTTAAATTTTGAACAGCAATTAGTTTATTGAAAAACATTTTCATTTATTAATCAATGATGCAATTTGATTCTTAACACGAATGGATTGTCGGTCATAAAGTGCAAGAATTTCTCATTCTTTGAAGATTAGAAGTTCCTTCAAAATCATTGTCTTTGTTGCGAAAATCCCCCAAGAAAGACCTCTTTATCAAAGTTATTCAAGAATCTCAGCACGAAATCACAAGCCGTCTTCGGAAAAATTTGATGAAATCAATACAAAAACGTTTGTGGCCTTTGACTCAAAGTCACCGCCAATTTTGTAAAATGCTAACGTTCCATGTTCTGCATAATTTAGTTGTCTATATTATGTGCAGCTTTCATCTTCGTAAGTTGCTTCAATGAATTGTTATGGCATCTTAAACTATTCTCATTTTTTTGATACAAGGTACATCATTTAATTGTGAAAATTGTTTTAATAATGACTACTGCTGACGTTTATTTTCTCTTTTATTTTATTTACATATTCCGTGCTCACCCCTTAAGGCATTCTTCTTAATCAAAGAATTTATCGGACGAGGAATATATTTATCTAAGCCTCAAGGAAGAAGTAAATATTGAACGATTTAAGGTTAAACTCATTGCAACTGGTAGCTATTGATCCATATTATTTAGTTAGAGTAAAATTATGAATAATTTATTCATTGTAAATATTCTAAATTAATTTTAAAACATGAAAAAAGTTGAACGAAAACTTCTTTAATGCTAAAGAATGTTAGCGAATTTCTAGGTCAATAAAATTGCCCTGATAAACTAAAATTATTTTTAGGTACACAAGATCAACTAGAAAGAAAAAGTATCCTGGAAGCAATTCATTACAACGAAAATACAATAAATGACTCTCTAAATTTATCTGTTCATTAGGTTTTGCGCTATTTTTATTTCGTGTTTTTAATTTTTTAAAGAATTACTTCCTCAACGTTGGCTACAACAAAGCGAACTTTGTTTTCAAAGGAAGCTTCAGCTAGTAGATCCAACATGCCAGGTTGCAAGGTATGCATTCTAAAAACTGCTCAAAACATTTTTATCGGGAAATAACTTTATGTTTACAGTGCTGTGTAATCTATATTTTTCTTCAAATGTCATTTATAGGAAGCACAGCAAATTAAAACTTGGACAACGAAAATGATGAGGAAAGCACTTTGGCCAAGATTTTAAAAGAATTTGATTTATATATATAAATAAAACTTATTTTCTTTACTGTTAAAGAAACACATATAAAATTGTCCAACAGATTTCATTCAAGAGATTAACTTATTTCCAAAGAATTCTGAAGAAATCCACTCTGAATGTTTTCGATAAAAAACAACAGTATTTTCTACAACAACAGAAAAGTCGAAGTTCCTGAAACAAATAACTATTTGAAAGAGGTATTGAATCACAAAGAAGTATACGAAACTACAAACAACAGGTCTGATTCGTTACTTAACATATATAATTATGGAGAACGCTATTCTTGTGGTAGTATCGAGGAGTGCAGAGCTTCCCAGACAGCACAAGCAATGTACGATACTGGTATATATGTATATAATAGGGGCAATGTGGTCCAATATTTGGAATGGGCTCCCGCTATCATGTTCGGAAGGAATGATAAGTGCAGTAATTAAAGGTGTTGATTCTTCACTGCTTACTAATACACTGATTATGAAAAAAACAGCAGAATCATGTGAACAAGAAGAAGAATTAAAATTACAAACAAAAAAGGAAATAATTGCATTTATATAACTGAAGATCAATACTCACATGAATATAACGGTATTGAAATATCACTAAGATTAACAATACAAAAAATGTATGAAATTAATTGGGCAGACGACTTATCATTTGTACAAGACGTAAGAAATTATAATACATCCAAATTATTTCCAATATTTAAAGATAGTTTCATAAATTGTAAAATATTATATTTAAACTATCATAAAATTGATCTTCCATGTAATACAACTTACATACGAAAATTTCCAGAATTCCAAATATTATGAAGAAAGAAAAATCCACATGTTCAATGAAGAAATAAAAGGAATTTCATCCTTTGAATATGATATAAAAGTTGCACAATAAGCGAGGACCATTTACATTATACAACTGACTGCGAAAATCTTGGTAATCCTATTAAATATATAGCTAAACCAATTATTTATGGTTCAAAATATGTATTTATTAGGAAGAATAATGTAGATAAATGTATATTATCAAATGATCCGCATCCTTTATTTATACTAAATTCTACTAATTAAGATTTCTTTTATGATCCCCTTAATCAACTAGCAATTTCACCACGCCAAACATTCTCAGAAAAATGTGACATTCGTTTACAAGATACTGAAATTCCAAATTTATTTTTTCGTTCTGATATATCTTCACATCATATTCTACAAAACCAAGTATTTAATAATAAATTTTCTATTATTGAATAAAATTCTATTACCGATCAACAATTGGCATTTAAAATTAGCAATTCAATTAACGGCATTTACAAACGTATTGCTTATGCTAAATGCATAGCATTATTGAACATGTTATCTATGAATCTCAAAATCTATTTGGAAGAAATCAAGTTAAGTATTGATGGATATCGTGGTAGATCCATTCTTAATCTCGGCAACGCATACCACGTACAATTCTTTCATAATAAGAACTATACAACAGTTCCACTTCAAATTCGAACTAATGAATTACCTGTTTATGATAATGAAACAGGAAAGGTAAGATTCCTTGATTTAAATTCTCATTTTGTTTACGATAATTACACTAAAAGACCTCTATCGTTTCCCAATTTGATTTTAAATGTTAATGGTTCATACTATCAATATGACAATAGACATGGTATTTATTTGTTGGGAGATATAAAAACATGTATTCTTCCTCAACTCAAAAAATTCTTTATGATCCTCAATTCCTCAATTCTACAAATATCTGCTATCGATGTTTTAAATAACATTAGATGATAAAGATTCTTTTACATGCAAAAACGTATAACCTTTGACAGTCTTATATTAACGGAAAAATTACTTAAAGATTAAGATTCATCCAATATATGGAGTGCCTTTAAGGATGATATTCAAATATTTGTATGGAAAAACTGGAAATTTCTTTCCTTAATTTGAGGTCTTCTAGAATTTCATGGCTCAACAAACCTATTATTATTCTCTGACATAAATTTAGTTTTTAGAAATAGAAGTGGCAATATATGCACTACAATTCCATCTGAAATGAAAAAAATGATGTCCAAGTATGCACCTAACTATCAGCACCTTAATTTTAACCCTACATCAATTAGAAAATTTTGGGAAAGAGAGGTTCTATGCAATAATGAGGTTTCGGAAACCCTGAAAACAGCACATCTAAAGCAGACGGGGCATTCTCGTGAAACGGCCGAAAAAGAATACCTACCTTCAAACTTTAAAAGTTTGAGAGAGTTTTACAAAAACTTGCTTCAACCTGCACCTGAAAAAAGAAAAAGAAAAGCAAGCGGAAAAAACTGACTATTAATATTTAGTGTTTTTGAACTTTTTGTTAAATTTTGAAGCGATTTTTATTAAAACATTTTAATCTTTTCATATATGTATATTTTAAATTTAACACAAAAAAATATCTATATAATTCTTTTACTTAAAAAAACATTCACAAATCCCTCGTGATTTTTTTACTCTTTATTATTACACTATGTTATTAAATTATACACTGTGAATAATAACTATAAATACATTTTCAAAAAATATTACAATTGCATAAAAATAAAATTTTTAAGATAAATTTTGATGATTTTATATAAGATTAATGTAAAGTGTACATAAAGGGAACTATAATAATAAAATTTGCAAAAATCGTACATATTAGGAAGCATAATAATTAACGTACATCAGGGGAACTATAATAATCGATTTGTACAAATAGGGAGGTATAATTATAAAAAGCGTACATAGAGGGAGGTATATATATATATATATAAAAAGTAACCTTACCCAAATCATTAGTAAAAAGTATTAGCACTAGGTTTCAACTAGAATATTTTGTTTATCTAGACTAATTATATTCCATCGTCTAAGAGCGTCATTTCATTTTACAATCATAGATGGTTTATTAATCGAATATTTTAATAACTGTGCATTGATTAATTGAGTTGGAATGCCGTTCACAGTAGAGGAGAGGATCTTCATTCTTGAAGAATTGCTGAAAGAAAAGGATTCCCATAAAGTTCAGAATAAATTTAAGCAAATCTTTCCAAATGCAGCGGTACCTTCCAGACAGGCAATGTATGAACTTGCTAAAAAGTTCCATGAGACAGGAACGGTTCATGATGTTAAAAAGAGTGGCAGGCCTTTATCTGCATGTAGCATTGACAACCTGGATTGGCAGAAGAGGAACAATTGATTGGCCTCCACGTTCTCCCCATGTGACTTTGCACTGTGGGGTATTTTAAAGGAAAGAGTCTATCGAAGGAGACCTCAAACAATGGCCAATCTTCGTGATTACATTATTCAGGAATTCAACGATCTCAATGCAGATAAAAATCTTTTGTCTGACATTTGTCACACTGTTACTAAAAGGTGTGACCTATGCATCCAAGAAAATGGGAGACACTTCGAGAATCATTTGTAATGTTTTTCTCATGTACTGTGTATTGAAACTTTTCATTAAGAATTGTTCAAATTTGTTACAGAATACTTTTCTCATGTATTGTGCATTAAAACTTTCTATTAAGAATTCTGTTTGGGTAAGGTTATTTTGCCCCATCCTGTATATATATATATATATATATATATACATATACTCGCAATAACATGGATAACATGTTCA
>CABFPE010000016.1:1720656-1734040 GCA_900660155.1 Hofstenia miamia | reverse complement strand
TATATATATATATATATGTGTGTGTGTACTGTATATATCGAGGAAAGAGCAGCTAGGATCCCGCAAAATGGGGTCATTGGGAACGAAATCAATTAATTCATGGGGTGTATATCACTGATTAGCATTAACCGCTGCCTAATTCATCTATGTCTACCGTATTTGTTCTATTATGCGCAATGCTGCTGTTTAATTATATGCTATCTTATCTCTTATTGGACAGTTGAATTCCTTAAATATATTTGTATACGAAATAATTTCCTTTTTTGGTTTCTACTACTACTACTACTACTACTACTAGGCTTTATTAAACTGTAGATAAGTATACAATAATATAGAATAACATAAATATAAAAAGCATTATTAATATTTACAAAAATTAAATGATTTTTTGCAGTTACTGCATAAACATAAAAAGAATCGTTTACATCCATTACTTTCATATGAATTTTCTAAAAATTCATAAAGAATATCGTACATTTTCTTTTTGCTAATTTTTGGATTTCCAAAGAAATCAAAATTGTATTCCCGAATTAAATAATTCCCAATGCAGCAAATTCTATTAAAGTACCAATGATCACTAGTATTTTTCTTCGTTTTCTTTATAACAAATAGTAGACTTTTAGTTTTTCGATTGTTTTTGAATTCAAATGAAACATAGTCTAAAATATTAATTAAATCATATCTTCCATGGATTATATCTATTAATTGATGGACATCCTTTAATTGAAGAAATAATGAAACTGGTAGGAGTTTATAGTAAATTAAAGCATTTTTGTATGCCATATTACTAATCCATCTTAAACATTTTTTTTGAAATTTTTCAAGTTTGTCTATATCTGTGGAGTTTGCATACCAAATAGGAGAGGCATAAAATAAACTTGGCATGATAATCGATTTAAATAATTTAAATTTAGTAGACGATGGTAGACTTGAAGGTAAATTTCTTCGTAGTTGTAATAATGTTATATTGGATTTTTTAATTCTCTGAAAAATATGATATATTTAATTTAATTGATAACTTAGTTTGTTTTAGTAATGCCGAGAAATTAAACGCGAAAAACTGCAAGAAAATGGAAGATGCCGTGAATGCAGTGAACATTGGAATGTTTATTCACAAAGACAAGCTGTTTCCAAAACAAGTCTCTGGCCCCAAGTAAATAGCTTTGCAAAGCTGGGCATCCACTAACTTGAAGAAGCTATTTTTGCTGATACATTAAAACAAATGGCTGATTGGGGAATTGGATTCAACGTCATCAATTTCTTTTGAAAAGATATCTTGATTCAATTGTAAGACAAGTTTTTTATTTTAAAAATAATTAGCCCGCTTATGATTTCATTTGAAGTTCCATGCAACAATAATATGGTTGTTTAAACTGCTAGAAATATCAAATGTGCTTGTGCAGCCATATCTAGAAATGAAGTAGATGAATTTTTCATTGAATTTGATAAATCTGGTGATATATTGTTAGAAAATATGCACAACTATTACAAAATGGCGGTAAATGACAACCTTTTAAACAATTGCTGGTAAACGTGGAACCAGAAAAGTGGAGCTTGTGCGTGAGCATTCGAAATCGAATATTTCTATTATTTTCTGTGGCAACGCAACTGGACGTTTACTCCAAAGCAAGAACCTGTATTACAATATTCGACAACTGTATCCGGATGGTTTGCAATCGACGCTTTTTAAACGTGGTTTACCAAAATCAAGAAGGTGTAAAGCTGTTAGTTGGTGATAATCTTGCCAATCACTTTATTCGCCATGTTATTCGTATAGCCAAAGAAAATTAAATGCATTTTTGCACCCTAAATTAAATTCAACTCATATCATGCAACACATCATATAATTTTGGGGAATAATAACTTTCATTTGCATTTCGCTGATCACGCATTTACATAACGTTCACCAACTGCAAAAAAATCGCAAATCCCTTTGCATATATACTGGGCTGGTAGACCAATGGTTGTCAAAATATGAACAATTATTTTACACATGCGTTTGCACTATCAATTGCCTTCGAATTCGAGGTTTCCAATTAATTGTATGCATCTACTTTTCTCCTAACATCAATTTAGATATTTTTACTGTTGCAATTGATTTACATCACAATAAAAACACCCATGAGTTCCTGATGTGCAAACATAGTACTTAATACGTACGTTGAAAATGCAAAAATTCAAAAATAGACACCGAATAATTTGTGGCCCATTGATAAGGGAAAACTAAATTTTCCTACTTAAAAACTCATACTTTAGGATTACCAGTATAACCAAGTGCTTGTGACTATGATCCATAGCAGAGTAATAACGGACGGTTAATTTAAATTAACATAAAATAGCTTAAAAACAAAAAATAAAAGTCCTTATTCACACCACTTATTTTTAAAGAACTACAAAAAAAGAAAAAGTGAAGTTAATTGGAAATTCAAGACTACAAGGATTGTAATATACAAGATATAAAGCAATAATACAAGAAACGTTTCCGTTTAGTATTACTTGAATTGATAAAATATTTATTGACATTCAGAGACAAACGAATATCTTGCTTATCTATATATAACATTGATGTCTACCATTAATCATTTATTTGCTTTCTGGATAAAATTTAACAAATGTCATAGGTTGACAAAAAAGTATAGGAATGTCAAAGCAATATCAAATATATTTATTCTTAAATATTCAAAAACTTTTTAAAATGATTCACACCATGTTGCTGAATGTAATCTGATATCAAATTGTTTTACGAAACTCTCGGAGTATAAAAGCAGATAATAAAAAATAATGCAAATTGATCGATACCTATTGAAATATCTTCAGTATCAGCAAATACTACATTGCGGAACCTAGTAATTATTCTAGAATTTATGACCAATCAACAGAAAGTACAACAAAAAATTCATGTTAATTTAACCAAAAGAAGTTGGTACAAAAAGAAGGTAGGGCAGAAAATACACGCTGAAAAATAATTACTTTTGGCTAAGTACAGCATTTTCTTAGTTTTTAATAATAAAAAATGGTTTAGAAGATTGCAAATGTCTAAATTTTATTACACAATTCATTAAAGCAATATAAACTAATTGCAAATATGCACAATTTACAGTCGTATTATGCATACCATTCCATTAAAATTTACAAACTCAATATAGACTACTCCAACATTCCAGAATAAATTCTAAAACACTTCAGTGAACAATAATGGCACTAGATTTGAGAATTTCAGATTTGAGAGGCGAGCAGTAGTTTGGAGAGAGTGAATTTCTCTTGAAGAGAGCATTGTACGAACTAGCATTTCAAAATTCAAATATACATAAATGTCAATCAGACAGATTGAATTCAGACATTCATTTACAGATTATGAGTAACTTCTACATATGATACAGGGAATAATCCGCTCTTGCCATTTAGTGTGCCTTCAAACCAATTCTCGTCAATTCGCCTCGTTAGATATATTACATCGTTTGCCTGAAATCCCAACTCTGTTGGTTTCTCTGCAACAAAATCAAAAATGGCGCGGCACTGTGGTCTAAAAGGGAAATAAATAAAACTGGTAGACGTACGGCATAATTAAATGAACAAATGAGATTAAAGTAATATGTCGAAAAATACTACCGTATAGGCATAGATGGAGCACTTGGAGTAGAATGAGTGTTTGCCATTGGAACCACTGGATATAACGAGCCAGGGGGTTGTTGCTCACCAGGAAGCGCCCATGGATCTTGAGGTTCTATTGCTAAAAACAGCATGTCATTAAAATATTTTAATCTTTCCTCAAAAAAATTGAAAACAGCCAAGTACACTTTGTATCATGGCTGAAGATTTGCATTAATCTTTTAAATACCAGTATTATCTAAAATCAGTATGCATGCACTAATTAAAAATTCGAAACTTTCTGAATACAGTTTTCGTTTTTGGGAATGTTAACATCAATAAAGATATTGATAACCCATCTACCATGAATAAATGTACATAATTTTTGATGCATTTCACTCATTATAATCAGCACATTACAATTCCGTTTAAAATAACTGTTTCTTTTTCAATGTTTTTAATGTTTTTTCCAAATTTATCTAGAACTTTATAGAAAGTTTGGAAAAAAATTTTTGGGTTTCGTCCATTCTTACTTTCATTATTGATTTACTACCGCAAAAACAGTTAAACTTGCTTTGTTTACGTGTATACAACGAATAAATGTATATATGTTTATCATAATTCAATGATTCTACTATATGTATTTTCAGTAAAATCTTAGTACCTTGAGGCGGGCCTGTCAAAGAGCAAAAAAACATTGTTTTAAACGTTTAAAAAGTTTTTTTGTAAGAAATATACTTTTTTTGCCAACCCTGTGTATGATGGCTGAATATGAATATTCGCTGTTAAAATTATACTAACCGATTATTAATAAATAAATAAATAAACACTAAATTTCCTCTCCGAATATAGTCGTTAATCAAGAATTTCTATAAACAAGCTATCGAATACTTGTATTTGCATTTTTCTTGGCACAACTTTTTTCGCGATTGAAAGAAAACTAATTATATTATGGTTGAAATTAATGTTCGAAATGTACTTAGTTTATTTCTGTAACCTGTGCTTACATGTAGAGATCATTGCGGTAGGTTTGCGATTGCAATGTGCAATGAACGCATTACCATCAATTTTTAATTGGGATCCTTTAAATACAACACTTAACTTTATATGACCCATCTTTAGAATTTTTAAGTGAGCATAACTGTGATTGGGCGATTAAGGATTAAAGGGAAAAACAAAATCACATTTACCTGAATTCCGTATTGAATTGATAGGAGAGTTGCGTGAGACAGATTCGGTCATAGCCTGCTGGTATGAAGGTAATTTCGGACTAGCACTGGCACCAGTACCATAATCTGATGAGACTCCCAAACGACCATTTTCCAAACTGCTGCTGATGTCGTTGGAGCTGTCAAACATTGAATTAACAGACTTCGGCTTATACTGTTGCTTGGGTTTCGATTTAGCTGTTTGTATTCTAAAGAATATTAAATGACTATCAAAAGAAACGATCTACTATAATCTCGCCAACGAAAATTCGAAATCTATTCTGAATCCGAGTCTACGTTTGATTAGAATTCACAGATTCGAAAATTAGAATCTCGGTACAGTGCAGGCTGGATTTAGACATTTTTGGTTTGGGATATTTGTATTGTTTAACAAAAACAATTGGCAGTTAATTCTTTGAATGAAGCATGTAAACTATATTTCCTAATTGAATGCCACAATTGCAAAATAACCCACCAGGGGTTTCAATTTACAACAGATATTCTTGCAGTAGAAATTTTGTGTTAGATCTGCATTAGGATTCCCGAATTCTTTGCCTGAATAATGAGACTGATATTCGAAATAGAAAAAGGGATTCATAGGACCCTAATGTATCATTTTAGCGAATACAATTATATGCAATGATGTAATACACTTTTGACCTCTACGTTATTTCAAATGCGGTGCCTATGTGATGCACCTTGGAAGAAGATGCAAAGTATCTCACACACTTAACCATCTTGCTGTCAGAGAGCCTTCAATGTTTCTGAGGTACCAACGAGATTATGACTTGTACATTCGAATCAATCGACTGACGAATTCCTTTGTTTATGCGCAAATAAATCATTGGGTTTCCGACCACTATAATGTTTGTCCCTATTGTAAATAGGTGCTGTCCTTATATACATGGGTGCTCATTTATATCTAATTATTGTCGGCCATTTTGACCATTTGGTCACAGGTTTTGAATTAATTATTTACTTACTTACTTAATACATATCATAAATGATACAATTATGTAATGCCACGGTTAGACTAGTGATTGTTCAAAAGTGATCTGTCACATTTTGATTGAATCGCATGTCTAACCACCTGAGATGATTAGCGATGTGACGATAACAAATAAATCGTGCGCGTTCGATTTGCTTGTGATCGTCACATCGCTAATTACAGTAGAAGTCGCTTAATAACACTCCGATTTATAACAAGCTCCTTTTGATAACAACACGAACGCGATGCCGGTCGTCAGCAAATAGTAATTTAGTACGATTATTTACAACTCGTTTAGAAACAATCTCCGTTTATTACCAACCAATAACAACTTTCTGATACAGGGTGTGACAAAAGTAACGCAAAATCTTGGAACGACTTAATTTTAAATCATACTTTTAAGGTCGTTCAGAATCTATGATTAGTTTGACTCATTTCTCAGCCGATTTTAAAAAAATTTAATTTCAAAACTGCTTTGTCGATTCATCGCTTGTGTTAAGCATAAATTGGATTTAAAAGTGAATGTTTAGAATTCATTTAATCGACAATGGAGAACAGATTATCAATCGAAGAAAGAATTAAAGCCGTGAAATACTTTTATAAGTGCAGCAATTACAGTAATACAGCAAAGCAATTGAATGTGGAGTTAAATAAAGAGACAATTCAGCCATCAACAATTCAGAGACTCGTGAAGAAGTTTGAAAACACCGGCTCAGTATGTGACCTTCCAAAGTCAGGACGACCTTCCGTAATAAATGATTTTAAAACTGCTGTGCTGAGAGAGGTCAATGCTACTCCAACTTCTTCGTGTCGCAGAATAGCTCGTCAGTTGAATGGTTCGGGGGTTAAAATCTCTTACTGAAGTGTCCACCGTTGTCTAAGAAAATTATTTCATGCACTCCAAGAAGACGACTCAGATCGACGCCTACAGTTTGCAGAAGAATTTTTGGCTTATGCTGAAGAAAAGGTGTCCTTTGTTAATTCCATCTTATGGTCTGATGAGGCAGTATTTAAGCTGAATGGTCACATTAACAGGCACAACTGCATCTACTGGAGAAGCAATAATCCCCACGAGATCAACGAAAAAGAAGTAAAGTGCGGCATTTCTTCTCAAGGAATTATTGGGCCCTACTTCTTTGATGGTACTGTGTCAGGTTCGTCTTACCTTAAAATGCTATCCGAATGGCTGTGGCCTCAGATTGAGTCAAGAATACAAGGTGGTGAATGAATCATTTTCCAGCACGACGGAGCAACACCACATTTTGCAATTATTGTGGTTGAATGCAAAGTTCCCAGCTTCGTGGATTGGAAGGCGTGGTTGGATGGAATGGCCGCCGCGTTTGCCTGATCTTACTCCACCGGACTTTTTTCTTTGGGGAACGTTGAAAGACTTGGTGTACAACAGAAAGCCTCAAACAATCGAGGAATTGACCGCAGCAATCACAGATGGTGTACTATCAATTGACAATGAGTTGTGCCAAAGGGTGTGCCAGTCGGTATCATCAAGGCTGCAGAAATGTTTGAACAGCGATGGTCATCATTTCGAAGACTGAATTACTATTCGAACACGAATTGAAACGACGTTTTTAGTTGTTTAAATAAAAATTTAGTGTTTTACATGTATATTGTATCTAAATTTCATATTTTGCGTTACTTTTGTCACACCCTGTATTATAGTAATTTGGCATCTGTCTAAAAATACTATATTTGGACGATTTTATATTATACATTATAACATTATTATTTTCCTTTTTCTTCTCTTTGATATATTATAGCTATATAAAGATAGATAAAGATGAAGACGAGGAGGTTGTCGAATTTCATGCACATGTTACTAATAGGAAAGCGATGCTTGCCATAAACAAATTGAAAGATTTTTTTGGTGTAAATGGTGGTAGCCACGAGCTGAACCTTCTTGGTGAATTGGAAAATGGAGTTCATAAATGTTTCAAGACTAAACAATTGTCAATTACAGACTTTCTTACTTCATAAAAAGCTTTTTATTTATGTTGAACATATAAAATACAGCTTTTAAACAAACTTCGCTTTTTAACAACAACCGTTTAATAACAACTTTTGCTGAATTTCCATTGAGTTGTTATTAAGCGATTTGTACTGTATCTCGGGTGGTTAGACGTGCAATTCTTTCAAGTGTGACAGATCACTTTGAACCAATCACTAGTCTAACCGTGGCCTAACAGTTATGAATATACCAATAAAATTGCCCTTTCTAAGTCATTACTGTAATATTTTCCTTCCACTCCAATGCGTTAAAAAATAATAAATTTTCAGTAAGCTAGTATAATTTGTGAATTCAAACTTTTTGGAAATTGCAAAAATTGTTGAATTTTTTGTGATAAACGAATTTTGTAATGTCATTTGTTATTGTGAAATGAAAAAATGAAAAAAAATTAATACCGAGCAGGGCAATAGTTACCATCAAAATTTTTGGTACAAAATTTAATTGAAAACGAAACACTTGTTATGCGGATGAATTCTGATTACTCAAAAAAGCCTTTTACAAATTAACAGTAATATATTTATTTCGAAACTGGGCTTATCCCAATACTTTCAGAATGCAAATTTTTTGCTAGAAGCAGTAGATTTGTTGTGAGTTTTTAATAGAAATGAGTGCGTGTGGTAGTAACGCGGTGCGGTGTACCGCAGTTGCAATTTACAACTTTGCAGTGGTTATCAGTAGAATTAAAACAACTTGCGATGGCATAAAAGCTATACAGATAGCGCGTTTTGTTTTAAAATGGAAAATCTCTAAGTATTTCTCAAAAACTGCTTCTGAAGCAAAATTAATAGATTTCACATCCAAAATATTAACAGTAATTTTTGTATATTTCATGAAACATTGGATACTCTAATAAATTCGGACGAATTGACAAACTACTTAAGGAATTGTCTTTAAACTTTCTACGTATGATACATAATCTTAAAAACAATTCAGAAATATCAATTTTTCATACGAAGTTAAAAATCGACTTTGGTGTGGTATACCGCGATAATAGTTCATTTATTGCGGTGGTTTGCGGTAGAAAAACACACATTGCGGTGTTTAGCGGTGAAGTTTTTTCACTGCGATGGAAATTATTTTTACAAAACCTGTACCCAGGCCCGGCGCGTCGGGGAGTGTTCTGAGGGCTACGCCCACCCTTTGAAAAATTCAGCCCACCTATCATATCGATTTGCATAAAATATCACATTTTACCATTTAAATTTGAGTTGAAAAAAATCTATCAGATACTAAGTATTTATATGATAATTGCCTCAATTGTAGATCCTTGCACTTGATATGCATAGGCAACGAATTATTTCATTTTTCAGAAGGACTAAGTTATTTTTTTCTCTTTCTTATAATATTTTGCACGCGCACATACTTATTTTCTGTTTTAGGTGCATTGTTCGACTCAAGCTTTGTCATAGAGTTGTTGTGCATATAGAGTCTCCATATGTCGTGTCCTTTGATATAAATTACCAGAATATTAACAAAGAGAAAATAATTAATGTTAATGATTTTTATATAAAAAACAAGTAATTTAACCTCTTTGAGAAAACATATGGCTAATGTTAGATTAAAAAAATATATTGACACGACGCAAATATAAATATAATTTCAAGCCTCACTCAAGCCCCTCATCTTTTTCTGTCACGCGCCGGGCCTGCCTGTACAGCGCTCATCTCTAGTTTTTAATGTGTATCATAAGAGTGTTTGAAACAAGCAAAAAGGTCATTGAGTTGCAATCGGTATTAGAAAGCAGAAAGTTATTCGAAAAATAGAATGTCTCCGTGAAAGGCACGCACTTGTAGTTCAATTGTTCCGCTATTGATATGTCATTAAGTGAAAGAAACCTTTTGAAAAGTGTTTGAAAATGCGAATTGCATTGACATCTCGCTTAATGGTCTTTAGAAATTTTGAAGTTAATTTAAAAAATAAATATCTGCACTACAAGTTAAAAAAAAGCAAATTATTTTAACTGCAGCTCAATTTCTATCAACAACCATTGTAAATCTACTATATATCAATGATTTTCTTACTGTCGTAGCGTAAAAAACTACAACAATTAAAAAAAGAATTTCATGTGAAATTGTATATTCGAAAAAAATATTCAACAATACAAATGGCATGTTGAAGTCGCTATAAAAAACGGAAAATTTTATCTACTTGAATAAATGGGTTTATGTCTCCTTCAGACGTGCACATTGTATGGAAGTACCAGAAAATATTTATATGGCGGATCAGCACTGCTAGTCTCAATTGTTTCTGATGACACTAAGAAATTTTTTCTTTTGCTAATATTTTCATTGAAATTGTCTGTGCAAATTTGTACACATTGTGACTTAATCATGTTATTTTGTACCAAAGTCATAATATTTTAATGACATATTTTTGTTGAAAACATTTCATTTAGAGTGTCTTACGAATTATGACATTGAAATCATGCAAAAACTTGTTTCTTGTGAAGCTATATTATGATTTGTGAATAACTCAAATTCAACTAGTTTCACCATATTCTCAAATTTGCGGAATGCTAATTCTTACAAGGTTGCCTTAATACTAAATTATACAAATATTTAGACCAAATTAATCTTAAGGTAACGGAAAAGTAGTCTAATTTAATAACCAAAGATATTCATGGTTGAATACAAATTCATATCTCAATAATAATCTAGTTTCTACATGTGTACAATTGTACAAATTTTTTCTCAAGGGGATATCAACAAATGCATGTAATCAAATAAGGTGACCAAAATAACGAATTATTATCTACTTGTAACGCCAGATGTGACAGATATCAAGTAGCGTACACTTACAATTTTGCGCGTAGCCTTTCTTAATTATATGAGGCGCACAACTAAAAGTTGTGTGTACGCGATTCCAACTTTGTTGTAATTCATTTATTACGATTTTGTCCTTATTATTTACATAACTGAAATAAAATTACACAAGGTCCTTGCAAAACGAGGTCTTTTTCCTTTAGAATGTTTCATTGTATTGGCTGTAGTGCGTTTTACTGGTAATAAATATAATTCAACCAAAAAAGTTGTGCAAAAGTTGTAAGTGTGTACGCGAAACATTTTTGCTGTAAACTTTATAATTACTCAAAAAGTTGTGCGCAAAGTTCAAAGTGTGTACGTTACTTTACTTAATCACTTACAAATGTCAAGAGCCTTTATAACTTAGAATATTATTTTAATGTCATGAAAACAGATGCGATTAATTAAATGACAATTTTACATCATTTTAAATCGTATTTGAAGAGTTGCAACAACAAACGATATGAATCATCTCCAAATGTAGCAAACAATCTGAACGCGACGTTTTCATTGTACACAGTGATGTACAAACTTATGTCATATCTCTGAAACTGCCGAATAACTATTGCAAAATAGTAGAAACAGTAAACATTGTATGCAAAATTTATTAATTGTGTTTCACTCGGCCCATAACACGGTCATGGAAGAAAACTACATTCAATATACAATTCATAATAAATTCTAATTCACAATCAAATAGTTAGTCATGGTATGAAAAAATTAAATTATTTCTTGAAAAATAATAATTCATCTTGTACCAAATGGTGTTCAGAAACGTATGATCAGAGATCACCTAGGGTTGCAATTGGGCCGGCCCGCTCTATTTCCGCGGGCCGTGGGCCTACGTTGCGGGCTGCATCCGCGGGCGGCAGGCGGTAATGGCCCGCTTGCAACCCTAGGTGATCACCACTGTCGATGTACATTGGAGCTTAGCTAATATAATGGGTAGAAGCTTCGTAAATTAACTGTGCCAATACAACAGAGTAAAACAACTTCAACACAATATTTATGACATACAATTAAGCATAAATAAATGAATATTAAAAGAATATACGTACTGTTCATCTAAGAATTGCTGAAGTTTCTCGAACTGCTTTAAAGTATTTGAGTGATAATCAACATGTGCATCTACATATGTTTTGATATAAGAAATCTTTTCTGCCTAAAAATTAAAGGTAATTTAAAAAATAAATTTAGGATCTGACCTCGCTTTCCAGGAGATTATACATTCGCTCTTCGGCTTGCTGTTTTGACTCTGAGAACTTTTCCTTTGCTACATTAAGCTCTTCAATTGTGGCATGTTTTCGTTTTTTGCAGTCATAGTCAAGCCTTCTACTTTCTAGTTTTTTTAGTAAATGCTAAAACAAATTAAATTAACATCTAATCACGATAAAATGTAGCCATATTTCAAAGCTAAACACGAGAAAATTAGTAAATACTAGCGCTTCAATGACAAATAGGTTGTAGTTTTCCACATAGCTTCTCGAGAAGAATTTAACCCAAAACAGCAAAGTTTTTACACAAAGAATGGTTTTACGCTTTAACTTGATTAAAAGTTTTGCCTACTTCAGATGGCTTACTTAACAAACAGATAGCAGAGAATTTTGCCAAATTCAAAGCCGAACTAAATCTTTTAATGGAGCATTCGATTCCTCCCTTATGGGGAATATAATATTCTTTTGAAGTTTTGGCCATATTTGAAATTTTTAAAACTATTAATATAATATGTTGCTAACCACCGGCGTTGCTAATCATGCAATTATTCGATATTAGGGTGTTAATAACCGAAAATTAAAAAATTAGTCAGAAACATCAGTAAAACGGAAAAATTGTAATTCTAAAATGAATTTGAATATATAAGGTTTTTGGAAAAGTTGTTTCCGATAATTTAAAACGAATGTATTTAACATACAAAACAACGATTATATTTTGCACAAATAGTCTCCTTTTTCCTCAACAACCTTTTCCATCTCTCTGAAAGCATTCTAATTTAACGAGAAAAAAATCGCTTGATTTTTCATTGATCCAGACTGTAATTGCAATGTTTACATCATCACCAGAATTGAATGTCTTATCAAAAAAGAGGATTTCAATAAAGAAACCAGATAGTAATTGCTGCAGACAATGTCAGGAGAGTAAGAAGGATGTGGTATGGCTGGAAGATTAATTGATGCAAGTTTTGTGATAGTCAAATTTGAAACACGCGGACGGCATTATTCAGGTTGCAAGTTAATGTTATGCACTGGTTTAGATCTCGTCGTCTATTTTGAGCCAGAGCTGATTTTAGTTCGTCCAAAATACCACAATAAACTTCTTGATATATCGTTTTAGCCAAAGACTTTCGATCATCGGTAGTCCGAGCAACATCACCAGCTCAGCATTTAATTTGATGACATGTTTCAGTGCAATCCCAATATATCCATGATTCATCCCAAGACCTTCTATAAACATTTAAGTAGCCGTTGTTCATCCTCAGTGCACTTAACGCTTCCAACAATAATATACAATGCATTTCATTTCTCTTTTAGGCAAATCTTTTAAAAGTAAATAAATCATTTACATCTTAAAAAAATCAATATCGCGCGATCTGAATAACTTTCTGAACCATAAAATAGGACTGCTTGTTCAAATGTAGTTAAAAATTACTGTACATATTCTAATAGTAAATTAAAATAAGAATTTAAAAAATCTATAAAAGCTTTATGCGAAATTTCATTTTTCCATCGGAAGAAACTTTTCCAAAATATATATATATATATATATATATATATATAAT
>CABFPE010000016.1:1695282-1720542 GCA_900660155.1 Hofstenia miamia | reverse complement strand
TATATATATATATATATATATATATATAATTTGTACATACATTAGAGTATACAATAAAACAATGAATGGTTTTCTTCAACACAAATCATTTTAATGTTGGCAAACTTACTACATGTGAGATTTGACTTAGCAGCTATAAAGTATACAATTTGCAATTCCCCCGTGAGATAGATAATTCAATCATTATGGGCATGATTATCATTCAATTAAAGAAAACGATTACAGCAGTCATCAGGTGCCAAATTTAATTAAAGCGAAATTCAATATCATGGAGCATTGCGACCTCGTACAATGCTTTCGCATGCCATTGGCGATTACTTTAGATTGTTAAATTTCTCATTTTATAAATTTACATCAAAATACAGTCGCGCCCAGTTTTAGCGTCTCCTCCTGGGCTCAAATTCAAAACTACGCTAAACTGAAGTTTAAGTTAAACTGAAAACCCGATTTTGAGAAAATTTTTGAAACATCAAAATCAAACATTTGCAAAGTAATCAGTCAAAACGGATTGTCATTGTCTTTTGACAAGTTTTTGAGACATTCGATTCACGAGATTTTAAAAATTCCAGGGTTCCTCACCCATCTCTTCAGCTTGCAAAATGCAGAAAGAACACTATTTTCTGCTACGTTAAATTGATGAGGCTAATTTACACGCCATGAGCTACTGTGGGGATTATTTTGAAATATGATGTTGTGAAGTTTACGTTAATCTGAAGTTAGGTTAAAGTGAGAGCTTCGTGTGTACTAAATGGGCAGCAAACTACGTTATTGTGAAGTTTACGTTAAAGCGAGAGTACGTTAAACCGAGGCGCGACTGTAAAACTATTTATCAGTTTGGATAATATTGTAGCAATAATTGATTAACAAATTTGACAAGAGCTTATTGGCAAAATAAAAGTGTGTTTATTTGACAGTGTGAACATTGCCGTAAACAGCAATCAATTATATCTGATGAAGAGAATTCACTAATAAAGAGTGCATCAGTTTTACTTAATTTCCAATTTCAACAAAAATTCACGAATTATTAAGGAAGTTGAATCCAAAATAACATGGTTTTACTCTACATTAAAATAAACCAATGAAATTTAGTAAAGTTGGAAGGCGACTGGAAAGAGGCACCTGAGAAATATGCAATGCGACGTATTCTTAGGCACAATTGCATACACAAACATAAAACATTTCCGGTAAAGGAAATCATCAAATCGTATTGGATATGCTCTTCTCGCAAATCAATGCAGCTGAAATTAGGATATCGCCAAAATTGACATGAGTAAAATGTAATTAACTGTAGAGATGTCATTATTTTATAGGAATAAAGTTCAGAAATATTGAAAATAGAAACTACAGAATCCACAAAAAACGAATCATCAAACATTTTTAAAATATACATTTGATAGGAATGAAATTTTAACAGATACTACAAATGTAAGCAAAGTAAAGCGCTTTGAAATTTAAATGCAACGTTAAGTGAATCAGTTACACGTTTCTAGCAACAAAGTGATGTAAAATGTCGCAATTATAGACAATAGAGCTGTTGTAGGAGAATGCACGAATAGAAACAAATAAAAAAACTGAGATGAATTCAGTTGAGAACAAACTTCTAAACAAGAGGCATCTTCTACGTTCAGCATAATTTAATGCCAAAATGGTGTCTATTTTTCATTAATTTCATTGGAGATAGAAAAATTTGGATATCAAAAGACTATATGCAAATAAAATATATTTAAGGATATATAAGTAGTTAGAATGGCATTCATTCTAAACATCAATCACTGTCAAAAATAATAAATTTAAACCATATGTGGTTAATTACGCTAGTGCCTAACACTTTTGATTAACATCAAATCATTGACCGATGAAAATTTCGGTTGAATCTATTTTGAATTACAATCTACAGACAATTCTGTCCGCAAATGCACCGCGGTTGATAGTGGCCGGTTTAAACCACACATTTGATCAGTTCCAATGCATGTTGAAAAATCTAAATTTAAGATAAATCACTGAAAAGTACTCCTACTTATTGTTGTTTGGACGGGATTAAAAAAATCTATCAAAGCAATGCCCCTAAAGGGAAACATGATGAATTGCAAAATCTGTAAGACATTTTCGTATACACATATACATATGTTTAACAGAATATGTATCAAAAGTTACAACAACTTAGTCATAAAATTACTGGGATACAAATTTGTAGACCGTCCAAAGCATGTGTGGCGTAAGTGTTAAAAGAAAATGAAGTTTCTGCAAGAACTTTGAGAGGAAAATAAAGATGCAATGTCGCTGCAGACTGCTATCAGTTTCTACTATAATTTCGATATAGTTCGTAACTCTGTGCAATACAGATGAGTACAAATTTTTGCCTATGAATAAACAGATTTCCATGTGTAAGAGGTGGTCTATACACATAAAAAGAAACACACGGTAGTTAACAAACTCAACAGAAGCAATTAAAATTGGATTAGGATGAATAGTTTATTTATTAAAAATCATCTAAACTAACTTTGAAAATATAAATACCAGAGTGTACTTATCACACTGGGTTGACTTTGACAGCGCATGCTGTAACAACCAGTTTTGAACGTGCAATAGTTAGGAGCATTCGCTCCTATTTATTCTTCAATGAAATTGAATGGATTCAAATTATTTATTTGCCATTAAATAATTAGATCGAGGAAGCAATTGATTCAAACATCAAAATAAATTGAAAGTATAACGATAAAGACAGTTAAACAAAGAAAAAGTAAACATCTTGCAAAATTAATAAGTAAGTACTGGAAGTTTAGTGACGACGGATTCAAAACAATTTCTAGGAGTTTGAAGAACAATTTTTTATTCTAGTATAGAATGCTAATAAAACAATAAAATCTCTTCTTAGTACAATCATAAAAAATAAGTGACAAGTGGAAGTAGGTAAAATGTGCTTGGGATAAAAAAACTTAATAAGATTGTGAATTTATATATTTTGTACAATAAGTAACGAACTAACCACCTATTCAAAATTATGTAGATTTATTAAAAATGTGTTATATAAAGACAGTAGTTACGACTTTATTAATACTATGAGCCAATCATATTACAATATGTAGCTAGCAGTGGCGCGTTTAGGGGGAGGCGACCACCACTCCTCCTTTTGGGTCAGCTGCAAACACTTAATTAAAATGTTCATTTTCTCAAAATTGAAAATAGTTCACTTTAATTCAAGATGTCATCAATCGATTTGCTGCTAAAAACAGACGATTGCCTTTTGTGTAAATTTACTTTTGTTCAAAAAATTTTTTGTTTACCATTTTTTCCATAACAATTGGTGTCAGCCCCACCTCCGTTTTAAAAATCCTAAACGCGCATCTGGTAGCCAGATTGTTGCAACTTCAAAATTATTAGAATGAGAAACGAGCTATTCCATTACATATGAGTTAAAACAATTGCAAAATCAAATGTGAAACTATATTTTCAAAAATACAGATGATGCCGGAAACCTGTTTACAGAATATTATGTAAAAAGTTTTATTCCGTAGAAGCACTGAAACTTCGAATAAGAACCAACCAAAATAGATTATTGTAAATTTTATTTTTTTTATTGCGAAACGAGATTTTAAAGCTGATTGTAATTTGGGAGATTTTGAATTTATTATATAACTCATATTGTTATTTACAAGGCTTATCGATAATCTTATTCTACAAACACAAGAAAATATATACTATGCAGTAACAACTTTCTCCATTTCCTATTCAAATAATTTGTTAAATGGTTAAGACAAATATGCACTGCAGACGGATTGAAATATCAATTAAGAACGCGTGTTGCTATGCACAACAAATTTTCCATCTCCTGTTGACAAAAGATATCGTCTTGCACCACTACATGTCGTACATCAGTGGCGGTATTAAATACATTTAAAACCTAAATTACTTATCAATGCAATTTCTCAAGTCAATCAGATACTTAAATCATATTCAAAACATTGTTTCGTTCAGGTACTATTCCAAAATCTGCTCTAACGCAAGCATCTGGTGCATCATTGTTCCCTTTGATTTTCACTGCATAATCAATGTAGCGCCGTCCTACAAAGGGTAACCTTCTTTTGTATACATCATTTGTGTCCATTTTTAACTAATATTGTAAAACTATGTGGTACAAAATACAATTTGTTTAATAAGTTTTAAATAATGCTGTGTCAGAACCCGTTTATCAAAATATCTTAAATCAGGATGCGTCAGATTTTTAACTCTAGAAGCGCCAGCATTTCAATTTCAGGCCAATTGACCTATTTAGCGGTTAAATTACAATCAGATTTCATAAGTCCTGCTAGATTTTGGTAGATATCATTTGCAATTGCAAGAAGTAATTAATAATTTCACTTCTCAATAATTTCAGTTCAATTACTGAGTGACCAAAAACAACAGTGCACTTGCTGCAATTAGTTTTGTAAGGGTTTGTCTGAAACAACTCAGCAACAATAATTCAATTCAAATCGTTTGTTGGTGAATTATATATATATATATATATATATATATATATATATAGTATAAAAAGTATCCCCATTATAAAAATATTCTTGATAAAAACGAAAGACGAATAAAGGTTTGTAAAGTATATTTGAAAATATAATTGTCTCAGCTTGTAATCTGGTGACAAAGTTATTTGACAAGCTTGCCATGCAAAGCGTGACACGCAGGTAAACGTCTTGAAACTGAATACATTAAACGGGATCTAAATTCTTGAGTAATTTGGTGTTGCCATTCAAGAATGTAACCCTTTAATTCTTTCAGATTTATGGGATTTTTTTCTCGGCAAAATCCTTCAGAATCTGCCACACGTTCTCTATGGGTACTAGAGCTGGCGAATTCGGTGGGCATTGCATAACTTGAATATTATAATTGGTAAAAAATTCTTTTGTCGATTGTGAGGAATGAGGGGTTACTTCTTCTTGTTCTAAGATCAATGAATCGGGATATAAGCAGGTTGCGTATGGTCAAGGAGTTCTATAATAATATTAAAGGAGTCCTTGCGTATGGTACAAATTCTCAGAGTATTTCGCAATATTTTGAACTATTAATTGTACCATTATATATATATATATATGAATGAACCATTGATTTAGATAGGTGTTTTATCGCGCCTCGAGATATTGGAAAATACTGATTACTAACAGACACATGCTTTTGAAGACAACCCTAATTCTAATTATAAATAACGGTGCTTCTAACATTTCTGATGTATTTATAAAATCGCTACCTGTACTTCCTTTATTTCAGTAGTTTCTAATTGAGAGAGTGGATCAATCACTTCCTGCTTTACAGTTGAATCCAGATTTTCCTTGATAAGTCCAAGATCCGAGAAGACATTCGAAGTCTCTTTTAAAACACTGCCTATAATTATAGTATTAGCAAACAATTAAGCCCAAAGGACAAAATTTAGTTCCAAAGATTGAAAAGAGATCAAACACAAGGTAAATTTGTTAGTTATACATAATAGAATACAATAACAATAATATTAATGTTAAATTTGTTTGCTAAAGTAACCATTCAAGTTAGCAAGTTACACCTAACAAGTTAAAAAGTTAAGAGAAATGCCCTAATCTCAAGTGATCGTTATTATGGTTCATGCGGATTTCAATTTCAATGTTTATAGGATAAAAAAACTTAATACAGTCATTATTCGTTATTCGGGTAATGAAGGTGCGTTTATTCAAACATTTTAAAAGCTGAAAGATTACTTTTTTAAACCTAATAGAAAATTCGAAATATTTTGCACGGTGATGATTCACACATCCAGCATATGAAGACCTTGATTATCAAAACATCTGTCATTGCAAATATTAGAAATGCCATATCCGATACAACTAGCTGTTTTCTTTTGAAAACTAATAAAAAAGTTTGTAGTTGATATAATTAAGTAAAATTTGAAATTGACATCGTTTCATCCAGATTAATTCATTAACTTTATTGAGGACGACTGCGATCGGTGCTTGCAATTCTGTGAAACAGTTTCAAGCGAAATTGTTTCATCAATGGACACAATTCAAACTAGTCAGAAATAGACACAAAAGAAACCACAAAGAATAAATGAGAGAAAAAACTTCTAGATATATTGATATTTAATGAAAGTATGCCAAACAACGACTACATTTTTAAATGCTAAAACACTTTTTTCTAGCACTAAGAAAACGATGAGAATAGCAGTATGTTTTTAAAAAAACAAAGCGTTTGATATTGGCTAAATTTCACCATTGTGGCGAAATGGAAAAGAAGATTAGATCAATTCATTGAGCAACGCGTTTACCAGCTTTGGTTCTTGCTGGCTTTCAGGGATAAGTTGAAAGATATTATGAATGCTCACAATGTACAAAGGTTAATTTAATTGGAGCAAGTGATTACACAGGCTCCTTTATAGTTTGGAGCCGGTTTTAATTTTGTACTAATAATAATGAAGAACAGCAATTCATGGGACATCATGTAATCATGGTTAATACTACAATGACTTAGTGTAAATTATCATCATTGGCAGTTTTGGTATGAAAATTTTTGCACGTCTCACGTTCACAGTAAATACTATTCAGAGTTTGTAAAAAACACACACTATAAACATTTTTGTAAGAGAATCAATTAAATGAATTTGAAATGTTTTTAAAATCAAGGTACTTTATTGTAAATTTCTATCTTGCAAAATTTTCTGAAAGCCACATTTGAATGTGCACAAGGGTTCTAAGGGTCACCAGGTTCATTGTTCCTGTCTCACCTCATAAAATTTTCTGGTTCTATGTGGTCCCATGGCATAACTTCAATTTTGGCCAAAATCGGCAGAATCGCAATCTGCATATATTAGTGTTTTATGTATTTTTGTTATTTAACCATATAGAAATAATTGGAAAAATTTAATTATTTTTTAAATTTGTTGTAAAACTTAATTGAAATGTGAACGAACGTCCATAAGCATTACGCATTTAAACTCTTAGATGCTAATGTAAAGCAATCCCGTAAATGAAACATCAACTGTTTGAAGTTAAGGAATTACAAATAATACTAGTCAGAAATTTGATTTGTTAAATGTTAAATATAATGAACCTTTCAGAGCATTAAATGTGTACGCTAGTAGTAACATATTAAATTGAGGATAAATTATATATCTGCAAAAATAAATGTGAAAATATGTCCCGCACAATTAAGATATGCAAAATATATTAGCAGCAGAATTTTTAAAATCAATACAATAACTCAGAATTATAGGAAGAAAATCTTATGGTATAAGCAGAATAAATTAAATTAAATAGACCGTTTGAGGGGAGCTGCTATATAGAGGAATCACAACATTAAGTGGAGATTATTTAGCGACAATGCGTGATGAACAGTGAAAATTGAAATATACGAAAAATAACTATATACTACCATGAATTAGATTCACGTATTTCTCACAAAAATCAAATCGTCTTAAAATTCTTAGAAATTAATATATGTACATGTATGAACAAGGAGATGCAAGAGATTAAATGAAAAATTTAAATATAAACAATCACAAACAATAATTTGAATGTAAAAATTGAATGAATTCGCTCTTGCATGAAAAAAAATCCGCGCTGAATTTATGTTTAAAATATGTAAAACCGATGAAAACAAAAGTTTGCAATTTCTTGACGGAAACTATTCAATTATGAATCAGGTTAACACACTAAAACTAAAATGACATATGCACTTTTTGTTCTATATATTTAATACTCATCAGGCACAATCGTAAAGCAAATATAATCGACCACTCGGAAATAATATTAGTTATTTAAATTTTAGATTGTGAAATTTAATGGAAAACTCCAGTGTTCTGGGAATTTATATTGAAATACTCAGTATATATACAATAACCATGCAAAGCTGATCAAACCACCGCATACATGTTCATAAAAGAAAAGCAAAATGCAAGTAATCGCAGAACAAAAATAAATTAAATTGCGGCAAACAACATTTAGAAAAGAACTTTGTATGAATAAGAGGAAACCAACCAATGGGATGCCATCCATTAACAATGAAATACATTAGTACTTTAAAAGCAGTGATAACTGGATTGCTCTTATCAGGCAAATGTTTTAAAAATGAAGTACTAGGAAAGCTGTAACAAGATGGAAGAGCTAATGAAACACATGAACAAAACAAACCCACTAACATGCTTACCAAATTGTCCTAAAACAAAACGAATTAGAAAACCTTTTCAAATATAAAATAAAAAATTAAATCAATAGGGTAGCTTTGCATATACGATCAATTAAAAACTAAAAATTGCAGTAAATTGCAAAAATGACACATGGAGAGTGCACACCGATAGCCATACAACGAAAAAAATTTAAAAAATACCCATTATAGGCGAATCATCAAAATCTTTGGAGTACTTCATCAAATCTTCCGAAAACTCTGATTCTAATGCCGGATATTTCGCGGATTTCGATTGCCCTCGAACTTTAGACATGGCATTGTATGTTGAAATTTTCATTCTGACAGCTAATTACGAATGAATAAGAAATACGCTAAAAAAATATCTACCTGGATTAGGATGCAATATTTCCAACATTTTAGTTTGTAAATCATGAACGAGGTTGGCATAAATTTGTGTTTTCTAGAAAAATTATATGAATTTAAAAGAATTATAAAAGCATACATCTTGAATTGCTGTAAAGTCATCATCTAGTTTCGTGCCCTCGACACCACCAATTTTTTCACTCACATACTAAATAGAAGCATTTCAAAATAAAGATTGAATATTATTTCAATTAAAGACAGGGGGTGTACATAAGTAACAGTAATCAAATATTAAAAAAGGATTTCCCATTTTAAAAATTTGAAGATTAAACAATTTAAACGTATATCAATAGTAGAATAAGAAGTTCGTAACATAATACGTTTGTACACATGGCTATTTAAAAATGTGCTAGCGCCAAGTTGTTTACTATTTTTGTACATAATTGAGAATTTTTTACACAATTATTACTTCTATTAAGTTTATTGTAATTTATTCAGACAATGCTCATTGACATTTAGATAAAGTACACCTTTTAATATCAATAATTAATTGATAAAGACACAAATACAGAATAGTATTGTCTTTATTGTGATCAAGGCAGGCCGTCATAATGCATGGTTGGAAAGCCCCTCAAACGCATTTCGGAATGTAGCCCAGCTTCTTTCCCCACCAACAGAAAAACATTAATATGCTAATGCAAGAACCGATAATGTGGACAATTCAGTCTCTTCTTAATTCGAGAACTTATGAGCATATATACATGGTGCTTTACCAGCAATTTGATATTTGAAATTACTGGTTTATGTGCTTTTCCAGCGCCAACAAACATGCACATTTTGGAAAGCTCCGGCACAACATGACGGCTATGCATTTGGAAGCAGAACTGTTCCTTCTAGTCAACAAACCGTATTGGAACGCAGAACTCATTTAAGAACTGATTTGATTTAGTTTTGTTTGAATAATTATTTTCTGCGAAAATACAATAATTGCCATTATTTATTGCTTTCCATGCGAAATAAAAATAATATACGGAAAAAGTTAGTAATAGAGCATAATTTATGGCTAGGGTACCATAATATGGCCATTATTTTTTCGGAGCCCCTGTTCTCCTCTGCCTTGTGTTGTTTTCAGATTAACTATTAGTTCAGTCAGTCATAAGCGTTCAATACCGTCGGAAATTCATTGCTATAAGTAAGCCTTCCTGCTATTGATATCCCAGACACCAACAGTTGCATGCGAAATTTACACACATCTACTTTCGCACAAAGAATGCATTGTGGTTTCTAAAATTTTTCTCCAATTTAGAAATAACGCAATACAACAATTGGCCTCCTTAATGACTGATAACAGTAAGTAATGAAATCAAAACCTGTTGATAAATCTGTGCCTATAAAAATATGTATTGCTGTAAACATCTTACGTGTTCGAAATTTCTAAGGGCAAAAATGAATTACAAATCACAATGTAAAAAATATTGAATATTTCTTTCTGCTCGAATGTTATGTCATGTATCAGATAACGAAAAGAGTGACGAAATAAAAACTAGAAACTGAATTAAAAGGTAATGTCACTGTAACTGCTACAAACCGATAAGTTAATAACATTAAACCATTTTCAATTCAATGGTGATACTTTTGCAAATATTTGTTAATTTTTAAATCAATCCAGTAATTCAAACTGTTGCCTGAAAATTATGTGTACATGAATAAAAACAGACTTAATGAGCATTTCTTGAACACAAAATTAAACTTGACAAATTTGAATTTACGATCATAGATATTTTTATACAATACTGACGTGTATTGATTTTATATTCATACAAATATAACTCACCCGTTATCCATCTTAATATATAAAACACAAGAAAAAATGTCCTTAAAACGAGAGAATATTAAGCAGTTATGTCACTTTTGTTCGAAAAATGATAGAATCGATTGCAAAATTGTCATTATTGATTACAAAATTGCTGCTATTGAATGAATAAAGGCATAGCTGAGTTAAATTCATGCACTTCAAATTAAACGATGTAATTGTAAGGATGTATTCGGTTGCGAATTGACAAAATAAGATGAAATTTTAATAATTTCAGTGTTTGATGGATTTTTGAAGCCAATGCTAATCACTCATGGAAAATCCATTAAGAGTTTTGTCCAACACGTAAATTTCCAAATTAAAATCACATGATAGACTGTGTAGCAAAAATGTCAATATTTGGCTGCTCGATTTAAATAATATTTGCAATTAAACAAAACTAGTTCACACTTTCTGAATACAACAAATAAAATATCGTAGGATAGAAAGCATTAACAAACTCAATTATGGCATTAGAATTTAGAAAACAGCATGTTTGCACTACAAAATAAAGCCATTTGTTTGCTAAAAGAACTATAAATAAACAAAATTTTAAATCTAATGTGGTATATGTAAGGATAACAATCCGCTGCTCGTTAAACTACTAAAATTGGATACAAATTCTAAATACAATTTGTTTTAAAGCATTAATATTTAATGATAAGAAACAAATAGAATGAAAACTTAATAATATACTACATTTATCAATTATTAATCGATTTAGGGTAAATTTACAATTGATCATGTTGATATTTCCGTATGACAGCAAAAACATAACCTAAACATATATATTTTACGAATAGACAAGAATATGAGGTAAACGTACAATGTAAGCTAGCTCGAACGATGCAGCAACCACATTTGATGAAATATTTTTTCAATGAAATATGAATGCTACTAGTCTACTTAATATTTTTAAAGAATATCGGTTGAAAATGATGAAATAGTAACTTATCCATAAATAAAATACAATGCTGCAGTTTTAAACTGATAAAAATAAGATTTTCTAAAAGAAATACATGTACATTACATATAGTTTATTAAGCATGTAATTTAGTCTAGAAAAGGAATTCATTCACCAAATACATTATACATAGTTCAAATTTTATAAAATGAAAGCACATAAATGGTAATCGACCATGCCAACGGCAGGATTTGTTTGCCATAATCAGTTTATATCTTTAAGTAGGCAGTATTTGCTCATATTAGCAAAAAATGATTTTATATAAAATTACGAAAGTATGTATTTCTACTGATTTTGCATGAAGTGTAAAAAGGGTTTTTCTCTGATATCTCAACCATTCTCTAGTCTAAATCAAATGAAATTTGTCGTGCTAATAGAACAAATTTATATCTAAAAGCCCTACAAATTTAAGTAAGTATTTTCCATAATTGAATAATATAACAATTAAAATATTTGTTCAAACCGTAGAAAGTGAAAATTACAAAATGGTTTTAAGCTAATACGGATCTAGTAAGTAAGTAAGCAAACTTTTATTATTATGATAATCATCATAATATAAAGATTATGAATGGAGGAGAGTTCACGACTTCAGGAATCGGCTGGGGAAGAGGGAGGGTTCTTTATAGCTGGTCGTTTTCCTCACTGACGGTAGTCTGGGTCGTAGCGTTGTGATTGCATACTCTGTTCGCTCCGGAACGTATTTATTCAGCGGAAGTTTTTCACCCATGCGCTGGATTTGTCTGGATAGGCTTTGTTCTGATATGCGGATATGTTCCCTTATTGGAATGTAGTTTGATGATTCCCAAGCGCACGGCTTTCTTCTGTACTCCGTCAATCTTTTCAAGAATAGTCTTGGCCACCCCTCCCCACACGCAGCATCCATAAGTAATAATACTGACCACAATAGACGTGTAGATGAATTGTAACTAAGCTGGGGTATAAACCAGCTCCTTCAGCTTCAGCAGCAGGAACACTGTAGTGTTTGCTCGCGCAACTACGGCCTCAATATGTTGTCTAAAGCTGAGTTTCTCGTCAATAACAACTCCAAGAACTTTCACAGCTGTGACTTTGTCAACAAGAGGTTCGGGGGTATAGGAACTAAATGTGAAGACTAATTCGTGCGTCTTATTATTGTTGAAGAACAAGTTTTTCGAAGCATATTGGCGCTGCAAAGAGTCTAGAATTTGATCAGCTCGATCTCCTGTTATTATCGTCAGCAAAGGTCGTAAAAGAATAATTATTGCTACAGGTGAATTCCTCACTATGTCATCTGTTGCCGTGTTGAAGAGAACTAGGTCACTGACTGTTCCCTGCGATACTCCGAGATTCGTGGTGCGTAGCTCCGAGTCCACACCGTTAAGGGTTGTGTACTGTGATCGCCCAGTCAAGAAACTGCTATACGAGCGGATTACATTAGCGTCAATTGCTGGCACAATGCTCTTGAGCCCCGNCGACTTCAGGAATCGGCTGGGGAAGAGGGAGGGTTCTTTATAGCTGGTCGTTTTCCTCACTGACGGTAGTCTGGGTCGTAGCGTTGTGATTGCATACTCTGTTCGCTCCGGAACGTATTTATTCAGCGGAAGTTTTTCACCCATGCGCTGGATTTGTCTGGATAGGCTTTGTTCTGATATGCGGATATGTTCCCTTATTGGAATGTAGTTTGATGATTCCCAAGCGCACGGCTTTCTTCTGTACTCCGTCAATCTTTTCAAGAATAGTCTTGGCCACCCCTCCCCACACGCAGCATCCATAAGTAATAATACTGACCACAATAGACGTGTAGATGAATTGTAACTAAGCTGGGGTATAAACCAGCTCCTTCAGCTTCAGCAGCAGGAACACTGTAGTGTTTGCTCGCGCAACTACGGCCTCAATATGTTGTCTAAAGCTGAGTTTCTCGTCAATAACAACTCCAAGAACTTTCACAGCTGTGACTTTGTCAACAAGAGGTTCGGGGGTATAGGAACTAAATGTGAAGACTAATTCGTGCGTCTTATTATTGTTGAAGAACAAGTTTTTCGAAGCATATTGGCGCTGCAAAGAGTCTAGAATTTGATCAGCTCGATCTCCTGTTATTATCGTCAGCAAAGGTCGTAAAAGAATAATTATTGCTACAGGTGAATCCCTCACTATGTCATCTGTTGCCGTGTTGAAGAGAACTAGGTCACTGACTGTTCCCTGCGATACTCCGAGATTCGTGGTGCGTAGCTCCGAGTCCACACCGTTAAGGGTTGTGTACTGTGATCGCCCAGTCAAGAAACTGCTATACGAGCGGATTACATTAGCGTCAATTGCTGGCACAATGCTCTTGAGCCCCGCGATTATTGATGACTGACGGACTGTGTCGAAGGGTTTGCTCATATCAAGGGTAATCAACCGAGCGTAGTCGTATTTCCGCCTATTTTCGTAGACTTGGTTGAGCATCACCAGTGATAAGCGTGAACATTGAGCACCAGAAAAATTTTAAATTGTGATTCTGGAGTATAGCGGAACCAATTGCACATTGTTTATTACAAATCCTTGTTCATTAATTTAATCTGTGACTAAGTAAAAAAAATTGCTCGAAATCATAAAATAACGCCCCAACTTAGTGGATTTTCAAGCCATATTTTTGAGAATTTCAGATAAAGTGTATTATTTTAAAGATTATTGGAAAGCTTACGACAATCATGTTACAGCATTTCGTTATATTACTTTAGGGGTCCCAATTCGAGAGACGTCATAAATTGGTTATTAAACTCCTAACTTAACCCCAAAACTTCATCGGAACCATTGAAATTACATTGCATTTCCTCATTTCTATTAATTTTTTGCAAATATATTAAGATTTAGGTGAAGCGTTAGAGTATAACATTAAATATAAACAAAATAGAAAAACATTTACTATGCACAAATACAGAAATCGGGTAATTTTGAAAAAATGTTTGTTATAAAACCTATTTTATATTATATAAGCATTTACACAAGTTTAACTCACACATACATGCAAATACATAGCTACACACCTGGTTTGCTTTATTGAATTGTTTTTTTAGACCAGATATGCTCATCACTAAGCTTAAAAATTAAACTGCAAGCATATTGTGTTGCAAATACAACTGTCCAAACAATGAAAATATGAAAATATATGACATCGAATATGAAAATACTCGGAATAGACAATAATTTGAGAATGAATTTTATTTGAGATGTGATTTTATTTCCTTAGAAAAGTTTATTAAGATGAAAATATAGCCAATTTAAAGCAAACCATAGAATATTAAAAGGATGCTAGATGGTGGTGGCTGAATGAATTATTCTAGGATTGGCAAATTTCATGTATAAAGATAGACTGACATTAAGTTTCCGCCTATTTGAGATGGCATAAGTTATTTGTAATTTAAATTGTAGTTTTATACGCTAAATTTCACTGAGTAAGAAAAATACACTATGAAAATCATATATTATTAAGGCTATTAACTAACTAAGAGCACCTTTGTTGTTTAAGTTGTGAAATTTTAGGTGGTTTTGAAGAGTTGGTTTTAGGGTAACACCTGCCCCTCCCTCATCCCCCACAAATAATGGGTGAAAAATAATGAAAAAATATGTGAAAAACCATATTTACTGCAAGAAATCATTTTGCATTATAATACAAATTATATTCAAACAAAATAATACAAAGTTATAATAATGCACAGCATAAATTTTTTGAAAATATTACTTAAAATTTGTTGAGGATGACCCAACTCATCCACATTCAACACTCTTAACCTTTACAGCTTAGTGCCATGTAATAAATTTTGTAAGTAGAAGTTATTCCAATTGAACTTATTCCAATTTCATACGGTGTAATGTTTGTAGTTTATATTCATATCAGTGAAATTTAGTCGGATAAAATGGTGTTAATAACTTAATAAATCAAAATGTGAGCTATCCACCAACATACTAAAAGGATTTTGAATGCACGCGGACAAAATAAACACTAATATAGGGTAAAAGCGATGAGAAATGCATATGTAAAATTTTTAAAAAATAATAGATATCGACAGATATATTTCCATAATTAAACAAATTTGTAGCACGCTGTATATAATTAAGGACGCATAGCACAGGAAAAATTCATAAAAAGTTATCTATTACTAAACGAATTGCAAGATATAAAAGTATATTTGTGTGAATCTATTAATTTTCACTTCAAACATTTACTTGAGGTGAAATTTCCAAATACAATGTGTTAAAGCTATAAATATATTAATTTCGATGATTCAATGTTTTATTCGTATTGTTATAACGACTAATATATGCTCTTTATTGAGTATATAATTTATTGGGGAAGATTTTGTGTATAAATATAGAGAATATTTGATTAAATTTTTAATGAAATTTTATATCGGTATTTTTGTTAAAAATTTTCACATTAAGAACATAAATAATTAATAATAGTCCCTGTTCGAATGATTGAAGCCCACCTTAGATTTCTCTTATGCCTCTATTACAAAAAACCGTATTTTTAGCCAATGTATATATATATATATATATATATGCTTATAGATTGCGCTTTGTACAGAAAAATCTTATTCATGTCTTCTTGTACAATTATGTTTTACTCAACAAATCCTCATTGCTTAGTGGATTTAATGAAATATCTCGTTTTTACATTCAAATCTAATGGTTGTTGTGTTGTAATTAACATATTCCTGAAAGAGGTGCAATAAACTAAGGAGATTCATTTAATTCAAATATGTTTTACAGAGTTAGCCACTGTCTTAAATAATGTGGACAATTCACATATTTACAAAACGCCATGAATAAGATTTCTCTGTACAAAGCGCTATCTATAATTATGTATTTATGTAATAATAATAGTAATAATAATAATATATTTCTTTTATATGCGCACAAAAAGCTTATAAATAAGATCAATACTATAGATTCAAATCAAAAAGCTGTTCAGCTTATAAGTAGTGTTTCAGACCTTTTTTGAATAGAATAATATTCATTTCTAAGATAAACTGGAAGATTGTTAAAACGCTTAGCACCACTATACGAGAAGCTAATTTCATGATCACCACCGAGAGATTTTGGAATGATTAAGGTCTTTCCATTTATTGTTCTTTTGCTTTCATCATTTAACTTGAGTAACTCCGATATGTAATGTGGATAATCTTCTTTCAAGAGTAGTTATGATGTCCAGTGCCTCCGCCTTAGCATTATTAATCCTATCCAAATGTGACTGAATATAAAATTGTGTGTCTGCGAACATTTTATGTTGTATCCCAGCATTTGGGAGAAAATGACTGATTAATGCATTGTAAATAATAAAAAAATAGGACCAAGAATAGATATCTGTGGTACGCCATAAAATGCTGTATTTATATTAGATTTAGTTAAGCCAGTCTTATAATAATTTCATCTTTCTGAGATATATGATTTGAACCAATTAAATGCTGTCGATCTGATGCCACATTTGTACAATATATCTAGCAAAAGCTGGTGATCATCCAAATCAAAAGCTGCACTTTGATCAAGTAGTACAGCAAGTACAGCTAACCTTCTACATTTAAAAGCTAAGAGATCATTCTTCATTCGTAACAGAATAGTTTCTACCGAGTGATATCTTCTATATCCTGATTGACTTGAGGGTAATATCTCATTTGATTCAAAATATGAAACTAATTGCGTGCACGCTGTCTTTTCAATAATCTTTGATAACCAAGGAATATTAGAGATTGGACGATATGCAGAGGGTTATCCTTTTTCTTACCCGATGTTAAGATAGGTGTTATTATACTCATCTTAGCATTTTGGGGAAAAATGCCAGTAGATAGGAAGAGATTAATCTTGTGTGTAATACTTGGCAATATGTTAATCATAATAGTAAGATGTGACTTTATTAGTTTAAAAGGGATTACATCAAGCTCGCATTTTACAATCTTCATGGCAGATATTGTGTTCCCTATATCAGGTTCAGATAGGGAAGAAAAGCTGTCAAATCTACTAGAAAAATTGCATCCGCGAAGTATGTTTTCGCAGTCAAGGGATTTTTTCGTTAATGAATCATAGAGAGAATTCGTCTTATTATTAAAATAATTGCAAAATTCTTGAGCAGAAATTTGATTATCGTTAAGTAACGTTATACTGGGATCTAATGTGCTCATAAATAGATATAACTTACTAAAGTTCCCTTTCATAGATTCGAACATTGATTTGAAATAAAATTCTTCTTTCTTCTTAATACTTATTACAACATCAGAACCCAAATTCGTATTGATGACCCTTTTGACTGAGTTCGTAACCTAAGATATCTCTTTTCTGGTTTTCTGCGTAGAGCTCTTAACTTTTTTATTTCAGCATCAAACCAACCATTGAAGGTCATTCGTTTCCGTACATACTTCTCCTTTAGCGAACAATGTTCATTATAAACTATTTTAAGTAAATAATTTAAAGTATCAAAATATTTGTCTATGTCCAAGGTATCTAATTCAGCATAATTTTTGGTAAATTCCTTCTCTAAGGATTTGCAGAAACAATCACTATCTAAGTAGTGTATATCTCGATATATGATTTTGTACATTTTTAATGACTTCAACTTAGTAGTATCATTACAAATTACATTAAATAACATAGCAAAGTGGTCAACAAGAAAGTCATGAGAAGCGTTTAAGCATTCATCATTAGCGCTCAGTTTACGAGAGAGAGAAGCACAATCAATCCCCATTCTCGCCATTGTCAAATGTAATATTTTTTAGAAATTGAACGTTGAAATAAATATGTATACATCGGCTTAAAATAAGGTTTTGTTGTAATAAAATTGTTGCAAACTCATCAAAGAAGCATGAGAGAAATCTAATGTGGGCTTCAAACATTCGAAAAAGGAATATAAAGCGGATGCTGCACGATGGGCTTTTGCGGCAGCAAAACACTTAAGTTAAATGCACTCTGTGTAGCACACTGCCCACGCGCGATAATTGGAAGATAATTACTTTCGGAGCATGTGCCGGGGCATGAGTTCATTGTGTACCATGTCAAAGAGCACTTAACATAGTTCTTTTGCCACGGGACAAAGCCTTTCGTGTAACATCCGCTTTATTCATGATTCATATACTTAATATAAAAATTTAACAAAAAAACTATTTAAATTTTCATAAAAATTTAATCAAATATTCTCTATATTTATACACAAAAACTTCCTCAATAAATTATGTACTCAACAAAGCGCATATGTTGGTTGAAATGATGCTAGTAGTAGTAGTAGTAGTAGTAGTAGTAGNGTCTAAGAGAGAGACGACATCGAAATTCTACCAGACGTCCCGAGCGATGTTGAATAGGAGGCATAAGTTCATGTAGAGGATGTCCTGACACTGCTGCTTGCTTGAAAAGTTTGTGTGATAATTCAATTCGTCGTTCGCTATTTATTATAGGAGATGCATTTATTCTGCCACTGGTAATAATTCGTTCGCCTCTATTGAGAACCCGTTGGATTTGAACATCAAGGGTAATGGGCAGTGACCCAAAAAGAGGGCAACAATAATCAAATAAGGATACAATGCAACATTGGAAGATTGACCGTAAATCCTGTTCAGAACATACAAATTTAAGCTGTCTAAGTATAGTGAAACGAGAAGCTGCACGTTTAACAGAAGCATCCAAATGAGATTTCCATGATAAAGAAGAGTCAATCGTGATGCCAAGAACACGTATGCTAGATACTATGGGAATTCTATCTGGAATAAGCTTGCGAATAGTACTATTCCGTTTTGTGCTGATGATCATCTGTTGACATTTTTTCTCGTTGAGAGTGAGACCATTTAAGTTGCAATAAGTGGAAATATTTTCATAGTCTGTGGTAATTGTGCTGTTTGCACTTACGCGAACGATAGAGGTTAAATCATCGGCGAACTTAATCAACAAACCATTTTTTGACTCTAGATCAGACATATAAAAGATGAATAGTAATGGACCAATCAATGATCCTTGGGGAACACCACTCAAGACGTCATACAAAGAGCTCCTATGTCCATTGTGAAAAACATAAAATTTCCTGTGTGACAAATAAGAAGAAAGCCAAGCAATGAGAGAGGGATGTAGGACCTTCGCAAGTTTGCTCAGCAGTCTCTCGTGTGGAACTGTATCGAATGCTTTGCTTAAGTCGAACGCTTGAAATAAAACTTCATCGCCGTCATCCAGAATACGTGTGATTTCGTCCAATGCATGAATTAGAGCTATGCAAGTAGATTTCTGTTTCTGGTAAGCATACTGATGATTGTCTATATGCTGCAAAATTTGTGGTTTCAAGGTTAAAAGAGCGCAGAATTCCATGCATTTGGAAGGAACGGAAAGAAGCGAAATTGGTCTCAGCTGTGAAATATCAGGATTCGTATTTTTAGGAAGCGGAATGACACGTGCTGTTTTTAGTTTACCAGGCACATGACCAGTGCTAAAGGAATGGTTTATAATATTGCAGAGAGGTTCGGCAACAAGGTGGGATATACTTTTGTACAATTTGTTTGCGATGTCATCCGAGCCAGTTCCATGGGACTTAAGAGAATCAATATAGTAAAATATGTCCATGGGAGAAATGGAACGGAAGCAGGAGGGCTGCTGGCAAGTGCGAATGGTTTTAACACACGGAGGCATAGATGACATAGAACTTTGGAACTTGCTCGCAATAGCTTCAAGAGCCTCCTCGATATCCGAAAATTGAGAAATAACATTTGTGATAGGAGCACTTGTATGTCCTCTAGTGAATGAATGATACAGGTTCCAAGATTGTGCTGCAGTGTTAGCATTTTCAAGGCAACGTCGCTTGGACCTATCTATTTCTTCAATCAATTTGCGGTTGAAATGGTTGACCTTGTAAAACACATTAAATAATTGAAATTAATATATTTATATTTTTCCTACAATGTATTTGAAAATTTCACCTAATGATTTGATTTGTGTAAAAATGTATAGATTTGCATAAATGTACTTTTATATCTTGTAATTTGTTTATTAATAGGTAATTATTTTATGAATTTCAAGTTTTCTGTGCTATTGTCCTTAAATATATACCGCGTGCTACGAATTAGGTTAATTATGCAAATTTATCGGTCTATATCCATTACTTTTTATACCTTTTACGTATTTTATTGCATTTCTCATCATTTTTAGTGTTCATTTTCTCCACATGCACCCTATTCTATACCTTCGCTGTAATGAAATAGAAATGTTAAAACTATTTTTTGTACCTCCTATATCAAATTGTAAAGATTCGTTAAAAAATTACCTCATTTTTTGTTATTGCTGAGATATTGAAGTAAAATATAGAAATATGAACTTAAGTATTGCTCATATATATGTTAGTTTTTCTTAGAAAAAATTTGAAATCTGTTCAAGTCTTTCTTTCAATTATTCTTAATATAATAGCTTTATGCCTGTCAGAAACTTGGATGACGGAAAAGGCGAAATAAATGTTTAAATGTGATTTTCACCTCTTGATTTCTGATCCTAGGGAAGACGGGAAGTGGCGGTGTCTAATTGTATTTATCAAAGATAATTATGAGATTTATCAATCAAATTATTTTTCCGATCTTATTTTGTAAACATTTGTTGTCTAAAGCTTTATTTTGACTTTCTAGTTTTATATAATACCTATAATCATTATTTTTGGAAAATTTTAATGTGTTCCATGTATAATAATAATAATAATAATATGCTTCTTCACCCAGTTTGCTCTTATTGCTTGCTCCTGTGCTGCCATTATCAGTGCTTCTGTTCCTCTCTTCAGTCCTGCCTTCTTTAACCACTTGTTCCTCTCTTCTCTATCACACTTTTCTGGGTTCCTCCAGTATTCTCCATGCATTGCCTTCTGCCTATACCTTGTTTGTCTCTCTGATTCCATCCTACTCTGGTATATCTTCTTTCCTTCACCCTCAGTTCTTATCTTCTTCAACTCCTTAGTGACCTCTAGTAGGGACCCCTCAGGTTGCTCTTCTACATATTCCTTTAGCCCTAGTGCTTCTGCTTCTACAGTCTCCTCCACACTTAGCAGCCCTTTACCTCCCTTATGCCTTGTCATGTACAGCCTATCTACATCTCCATTGAGGTTGAATGCTCTCTCTGCTGCTAGTATCTTCCTTGTCTCCCTGTCTAATTCCCTCAGTTCATTCTTATTCCACCTAACTATTCCTGCCGAATATCTCAACACTGGTATCGCCCACGTATTAATTGCCTTTATGCTGTTCTGCCCATTCAATGTTGACTTCTGTAGTACCTTACTTACTCTCCTCTTGTACTCTTTCCTTAGCCTCATCTTCATTAGCATGTGATCTGTTCTGTCCTTCTCTATTACTCCTAAGTACTTGTACCCCTCCTTGACTTCCTCAATTTTATCCCCACTGCTTGTCCTCAAGCCCTCCCCATCCACACACTTACCTCTAGTCATTGTCACTGCTGCACACTTTCCTAATCCAAACTCCAACCCTGAATCTCTGCTTGCCTTCTCCAATGTCTCCGCTTGCTTCTGCAACATCTTCCTTGAACTAGCATACATCTTCAGGTCGTCCATGTACCACAGGTGACTCACTGCTCTACCATTCTTCTCCATCTTATACCCTATGCCTGTCTCCTTTAACTCTTCTGTGATAGGTATTAAGCTAACTACGAACAGTAGTGGCGTTAAGCTGTCTCCCTGGAATATTATTATTATTATTATTATTATTATTATTATTATTATTTTTATTATTATTATTATTGTGGCGCTGAATACACTTTCGTGAACTATTGTAATGGCCTTGAATACACAAGCTATTATTATGGTGCTTAATATTTTGCCTGATTATTATAATGTCGCTTAATACTGTTACTAATATTAAGCAAAAAAGAATTTTGAAAACGAGTTATTTTTTGGTATATATGAAGTAGATTAAGCAGTAAGTTACATCCCTACTAAATTTTCTGAGTAAACCCATGTCTTGAGTATTTTTTTGATAAAAAAACTTTTGGGGGCACTCCCTTGCGAAACTGAGATTGCTTAGCGAATAGTGTTCGGATTGCCTCTTATATCAATATATTCCATAGGAATAACATGCGAAAAATGTAGATGAATGAATTTTTATATAACTTACCAAAGCTTCAGTTGTACATATCGAGGTTACTCAAACAATCGACAGATTTATAAGTAGGTACATCCACGACCCGGGCCCGGACCGTCACCCATAGAAGTATGCCGCAATGGCCGGTTTAATCGTGAGAAACCTCTGGCAACACCAGGCACGCAGAGTGCTGATCTGTNGAATACACTTTCGTGAACTATTGTAATGGCCTTGAATACACAAGCTATTATTATGGTGCTTAATATTTTGCCTGATTATTATAATGTCGCTTAATACTGTTACTAACAGTGGTAACTAAGAGAGCAGCTGTTGGCTCATAACTACCTGTGACACAACAAAGCTGCCTCACAGGAAAGGCACAGCAAGTGCTCGTCTTTGCATATCTCACAGGCTAGAAACAAAGAGTGATCCCTGTACGACTCCATATGTGACGCACTCACGATTTGGCACCAGTGCAGGCTTGATAGCAGCGAGGTTTCTCGACCGTTACCGCCCCCACATGCACAAAGTATACAAGGTGGCACCTTCTTCTTCCCTAGTGTTACGTCCATTATAGTTGCGGAACTCCGTACAGTGACGCGCCCGTCAAGTGTTAGCTCACCGCCACCCTTCTGGATTGTCTTTCGCCTTTCATAATGGCTGGTTAGCTATTCCGGGAACCACCTCACGGAGGTATTCTCTGGGAAGATTTAGGCGCACTGCCCTTTCGGTTAATGAATTCAATAACTATCTAATTAACATTGGCATTAAAAATTAGCACTTATGAGTGAAAACAACAGAAGTAATCCCAATATATAAGAGTGGTTTTAAAAACTTTTCTTCAAACTATAGACCAATGTCATTATTATCTGTATTCAGCAAGATTTTAACGAAGTTTATATAATAGATCTTTCAAGTATATAATTAAATATAAACTAATTATTTCAAATCATTTAGATCATTATACATTAGCATTTATAAAAGTAATTGAAAATATAGAACATTTGTGTATTTATTGATCTAAGGAAAGAATTTGATGCTATTGATCATAAACTAATACTGAAGCTGTACAAGTATGTTCACAGGGCAGGTGTGTCATATTTTTGAAAATTACTTAATATATACGTATTTATGAATCAGCATCTAAACTTCAAAAGTTGTCGTGTGGTGTGACACAGGGCTCCATTTTAGAACCGTTGTTGTTCCTTATGTAAGTAGATGATTTACCAAATTGCTTAAGTTTATCAACGTACTTATTCGCAAATGACACTAATATTCAAAAAACTTCTAATGATAAGTATGCCTTAGTAATAGAAATTCAGTCATATACAGTAAGTCTTTCTTACAATATATTGTTCTTAAATCTTGAAAAACCAGCAGTCGTAAACTTCTTCAGATATTCGGACGCCTTTCCCAATTTTTAAATATCTGTTGTCAAACAAAGTGTGAAATTCTATAAATATCTCGGTATAATTTTGGATAAGGATTTAGCATTTGTCAAGCATATTGTTATCCTGTATGGGTTTTAATATACAATGCACAACCTAATAGCGATTTATAATTTGCATAATAAACTTTAAGAACCCCACCTATAATTCTAAAATATATTTGAAAGATACTCCGTGTTTCCGAATATAACTGCTGCATTTGATTGCAATTTTAATAAATTCCCTGAATTTTATATTATCTACAAATTTCCCAAATGAATCACTATGCACCATATAAAGATATTGGAAGCATAAATTGAGTGAAAAATATAAATCAAATGTTTTGAAAGAATTACCAACTGTAAGTAATGTTTGTTAGAACAAAAAAACAGCATTTCATTTCATTAAATTAGTTTTTTTAGGATAACTAACACTTTTGACAAATATAATTATTTTAAATGCTTCTTGGTGGTAAAATATTTACCGCGTGATAACCTCGTACTACATGTTTTGTTAATTCAATTAAATATATTGCATATTTCTTGCACTTATTTATTTCTATCTTATTCTTCATCGTTTTAAACATAAAATTGTGTTAATTTTTGCCGTCTTTCCCGAATGCATCTTTTTCTATGCATTTGCATAACTAGTTAGAGAGTATTAGTTTGCACAGACTTGATACCTAATTGACAAGGAGCGCTGTCTAGATTATGCATGCCGACATCTTAGAAAAGTTGACATATGTCATATACAATAACAAATATTTTCGCTTGAAATTCACTAAAACTTCTTTTTACGTAGTTGATTGAATTTTTTGTACATTATCTCTTATTTATTTGCTTATTTACCATGAAAATTCTTTGATTCAGTGAAAGCTAGTTGTTTAGAATGAGCTCTGTCGATATTAATAGATTAGAAGGTAGTTCTAGCAAAGAGAAGGGTGGTCTGATTTTCAAAGGAAAAGTAAGCGATTCTTCAGAACCAAAGTATTATTTTAACATACTCGCAATGATTTAATTCAACGTTTAGAGTATCACTTTTGGGATTAGATGTAAGTGCTGCTAATAAACGCACTTCTAGTAAGGGGAAGGAATTTATTAGTTCAGAAAAGTTAATTCAGCGACATGAAGACATTGATACCTATAAATCTACAAAAATTTACCGTAAACGGCAGGATGAAACCCCGAGTCATCCAGGATCAGTATCCAGAGAATATAAAGAACGGCATGAACAAAGGAAGCGGGAACGTGAAAAATTTGTAATATCTTCAAAATCCAAAAGACCAAGAGGTATTTGTTTATATTTTATTAGAATATGGAAGGAAAAATAGTTTATGTAGCTTTAAATTTAAATCGATTTCATTAGAATTTCCTGGTTGACAATTTTAATCAACTTTCAGTCTTTTCTCTAATAATGTATATATATATATATATATATATATATATATTTTTAGAGAAAAGA
>CABFPE010000016.1:1655306-1695228 GCA_900660155.1 Hofstenia miamia | reverse complement strand
TATATATATATATATAGAAAGATAAATAGATAGATAGATATAAATGTACATAGACTTTACACTTCTTAATTTTTTGAGAGTTTTTATATTGACATATTGGGACACGAGTTTTAGGTTAAAAATGAATTTAGTGTCATTTATTTGATCAACACTTTCTAAAATATCCCCCACCAATTCTTAATACTGTATATAATTTTTAAATACATATATTATATGTGTATAATATACATTAGGGTGGCTCATAAATATATGGGAAATTTTTTTTCTAATAATTTTTTAACATAATTTGGTATTTTCATTCTCTTAAATAAGAAACCATTTTCTGTAAAATTTCAAAATTATCGGATAACATTTAGAGGTCTCGCATTATCAATTCATTTTATCATATATTACTTATTTATTGAATCGACATTCCTTTTACTTTCGTGTACTATCTTCATGAATTTGTAAACCAATGTAATATAAACCTCTTATGATTACTTTATACAAGCAATTATATCTCTACACTTAAATAATGAAAATTTGATGTAAATAACATTAATTACTACTCACATTTTCCGAAAGCAATGTCTTCATTATTTAAGTGTAGAAAAATGACATCAATAAAAAGACATCTCAATTTTAATACGATATAGCTCTCTTAGAATATTTATAATTTTATTATTAATTAATTGAATGAAAATACAAATATTTTCTGTTTACTGATATTTATTTTAAAATTGTTTTCAGAACATATCATTCGAAAGAAGTAGCACAAAAGTGAGAAAAATGCTAACGTTTGGGGTAAAAATATTAATCATTTTTAGAAATCAAAGACATCTAGAAACACTTTTGTGCATCATTTGAAAATAATCTAAATACCCTTTCAAGAATGCTATCTAAATCTACTATTATTGGCCATTTCAAGTTCTTAGCGAATAAAGTAAAAAGTAGAAATATAAAAATTAATATAATTCAGAAGAAATCACATGTTTATGGAACCAACTGAATTTCCCTCTACTTTCCATCAGATCAGTAAATAGAAAAGTTGAAAACATAGAAAAATTTGATAGAAATTTAAAAAGGCCATCAGATGAAGATTTTGAATATTTATTTGATGTAACAAAAATTGATGGCTTTTGCTTAACGTTGAAGACCATAGACTCTATGAATTACAATTTTTGTCAAGTGGCTCTGTTGGATATGTGCCCCAAAAGAAACACATGTTCATCCAGAAAATGCGCATTTTTTGGAAAATACTGAGTTGAAGAACCTTCATGCTCCAATATTGTTAATTTAGATTCTAAACATTCAACGCCACAAGTTGCCGATACTGATGATGAATATTAGCCACAAAAATATCAAAGGAAAAGAAAAGCTGCATATTGAAAGAACAATTTTGCCTCTAAAGTGTTAAGAAAGAATAAAATATCTATTAGAAAGACTGCTAATATATGTAAACAATTTTCCGACTCCATTACACTCAGGTGTTTACACTGTAGTAACTAGAGCGAGTACAATTCTGTCTCTTATTACACAAATAGATTGAAGAATAAGGAATGGTGTCTACATTTTGATGGTAAAAAATAGATAAACAGGAATACCAAGTAGTAATTTTGAAGAAAGACTTCACGATGACAGCTCTGAAACAATTTTCAAGAGTCTTTGTGATATTATTTCATGAGTTTGATTTATGGCAATCAATTAATATAATTATCACTGATACTACAGCATTAAACGCTGGAAAGAGAAATGGTATTGTTTTAAAATTGCAAAATATGGTTAAAGAGAAGAATTTCGAGGCACCACGATATATTGGTTATCAGCATCACATTCTTGACACTGTATTGAAATATTACATGAATGAAATTCCACCTGGAAAACCAACATCTCCAGATATTTCATAGGAATTTTCAGATAAATTAATTTCCAATTATGATTTTATTAAACAATTTCAACAGGGCGATATCAACTGAAAAAGAAAAAAATCAAGTGGCGAGATGGTATGCAATACATATACTTTTATGATATCTGTAAAATTTATAAGTATTATTCGGAACATTCCGTTTTTCCATAAATTGAATTCAAGTCTCTTCCAAATGTGTCCAATGCTCGCTGGTGTTCCAGAGGACTTCTAGCTCTGCTAGCATTTATTCTATTGCCTTGAAACCTAACCTACCTGTGATTTTATTAGTATGGATTGGTGTACTGTATGGTTTTCAACGTATATATATATAAGCGTGTAATGTATGACAATCTCTACTTGTATTAAAGCAACAAATTGTGAAAAACATCGTATGACACATTTTGGGCCAAGATACCGTCTAGGCTTACTTGTATACAGCGAAGTAATATTTCTGCAGAAAGAGCCATTTCCTATCTTAAACAGATTTTACCTCAGTGTAAAAGTATTGAAACAATATTTAAATTATTATCTAAAATTTGTTCAATGAATAAAAACTCGCGCTTTTATGTTAGGCTAATATGGCATTTAAAAAATGTCAACACCCTTATATATATATATATATATATTCTGTTTTAAATGTTCTAATGCCTGGATTAGATTCCCCTGGAATGCATACTGCAAATATGAGTTCATTTTCTTGGAATGATAATGATTCATCTCGAAAAAAACGATCTAGTTGGGATACTCCTTCTCCTTATAGCACACCGAACTGGTCTGAACGAAGTGAACGACGCACTAAGTACATTTAAATTCAAATTGTTATTCTAAAAAATTACATTATAGAATTATATATGTCAATGTTTTTAATTGATATTAAAATCAACCCAATACTTTTATTAGGTCTAAGGTATAGACTTACCTACTAATTTAGAAGTAATTCATTTCCAAAAGAAACGCCATTACCAACACCAACACATAAATCCAATGCGTGGGTTAAAGATCGGCATAAAATTGTCTCAACGCCTAAAAATACATCAAACTCTCAGTCATCAAATCAAGATGAAGAAGAATGGGAAGAAGATCAAAAGGTAAGTCGAATTCCTGCCTCGGTTATCAAAATAATTGTCGTTCGTTACATTTTTAACACAATGTTTAGCGCCTTGATCGTGAATGGTACATGATGGATGATGGATATGATGAAAATCGAAATCCATTTGCAGATATTCCTGACGCTTATACAAAGAAAAAAGAAGCAGACATGGCAAAGAAGCACACAAGAAAAGTTTCTGCTAGAATGCAACAGAAGAATAAAGACATCGACAAATGGGAGATGAACAGAATCATGCGCAGTGGTGTCGTTCAGAAGCTAAATTATGATGAAGATTTTGACGAAGAGAGTGAAGCCAAAGTCCATTTGTTAGTCCACAATGTGGTGCCTCCGTTTCTTGATGGTCGCATGATTTTTACGCGTCAACCCGAACCAGTAATTCCTGTAAAGGTGAATTACATTTTTTTGAACATAATTCGAATATATTAATCAATTCGATATTGTTTGTGAATACTAATTATTAGTGAGAAAGTAAAATTATATAGCCTTCAATTCAATGTTTCGTTTATTGTTTAAAGTGTTCACACATTTCAAATTTATGTCCTTTTAAAATTTTTAAATGCTTTTTTGCAGGATGGCACATCAGACATGGCGCAAATCTGTCGTAAGGGCTCACAATTGGTTAAAATTCAACGCGAACAAAAAGAAAGGAAGAAGGCCCAGTCAAAACACTGGGAGTTGGCGGGAACAAAAATTGGGGAGATTATGGGCATAGTGAAAGAGGATGATAAAGAAATCGGTGGTGATGACCTAAATTATAAGGACAGTAAGGTTATTTTTGGAATAGAATATTTTTTGAATGGGATTCTCAAGATTGTATATGAAGTAGATTCTATATATATTGTTTAGAAATTCGCTGAGTTGATGAAGGATGAAGAAGAAAGTCATTCTCGTTTGTACTTTAGCAAAAAACGTCAGCAGTTGCCAGTATATGCAGTTAGAGAAGAATTATTGAATCTCATCAGAGAAAACAGTGTGGTTATCGTTGTTGGAGAAACTGGTTCAGGAAAAACAACACAACTTACACAGGTAATTTTCTTTATTTCATCTTCCTTTACAGCATGTAGGTGATTGTGTGCAAATACGTTGTTTCTCTATCATACTATTGAGAAAATTTCAACTAAGTTAAGCCCTTAATTTTACTAATTTACTTTATGTTTTTGTGGTTTAGTATTTAAACAGCCTGCGTATAAATTGATTTAGTACCTCCATGAAGATGGTTACACAAAGTATGGATGTATTGGTTGTACGCAACCCCGACGTGTTGCTGCCATGTCCGTAGCGAAAAGAGTTAGTGAAGAAATGGGATGCGATCTTGGGGCTGATGTTGGTTATGCCATTCGTTTCGAAGATTGTACCTCGGAGGTTATTAACTATTTTCTTGTTTCAAGTTTTGAAAAGTTTTATCTAATTGATTTGCAGGGCTTCGCAGTGGCGAGGTTGGGGGGAGGGGGGCACGAGATTCCCCATCACTATAATGCCATTGGTTTTTTGCGAGGATGAGGTTGAAATATATTCCCGTTTTTGTGGGGAAATGATGCAAAATATTCTACAAAAAATTATTTTCAAAGAAATAAGCAAATTTAAAAAAAATACTCGGACTGAGTTATAATGGCAATAATGTTTGGTGCGTCGTCATTCTAAAGCATTTTAATGATCAGCAATTGATTCACTGCTACTTTGAACAAGTATGTTTTTCTGATTCAACTTCATGTATCGCAGATATACCATGCTGTCAAAAGCAAGTGTGATGAGAGATTGTCGTAAATTATTTGATAAAGATGTGTATAAGAGACAATCACAATATATAAGATTATCATTAATAGTCAAAATTTTCCATTTTTCTGCAGAATTGGGAAATCTGTCTTTCTTCCTTAATTTCTTTGTCGGGCTTTTAATCAATTCTGCATTTAAGTGGGCGTGCTTCTGTTTCCTAGACTTTGATACAGCGTCAAAAAAGTTGGTCAAAAGGAAAGTAAACAACTATCCCGTTGCATGGGTTTTCAAATAATCTGTAATTTTGAGATGCAGCCAATCAAAATGCAAAGAATTGTTTCGTTTGCGTGCGAATTTTTTAAATTGTGTTTATTTTCATTCCTAATTGAGTTGCTTACAAGTTAAAAAATCGAAGCATTTGACCCTTGACCTATGATGAGTGGCCGTAAATTAAACTGTAAAAATCTTACCCCCTTTTTTTAAATTTTGACCAGATTATTGTGTTTACACAGCCTGCAAGCAGTAAAGCAGACGATTAACACGATCGGATATCAATTTATTGATGATTATTGCTTTGGTTGATGCAGTTTTACCATGCTATGAAAAAAAATAATTGAGCCATGATTAGATAGTAGTACTTAAATATAATTTGACATTTAAAATTTACAATTATTATTTAGCTGTTGGGATTTACTGAATCTTTAAATTTTGTGGGATTTTCATGGGTTTCCCAACAAGTAATGGGAATGAGGACAATAATATATCCCCACGCCCATCTCTGCTGATTTCTTAGAATATTATATAATGTTCATTATTTTATGCCTAAATTTTAATTGAATTTTTAGAAAACCGTTATTAAGTACATGACAGATGGTATACTCTTAAGAGAATCTCTTAACGAATCTGACCTCGATCGCTATAGTGCTATAGTTATGGATGAGGCCCATGAAAGATCTCTTAACACTGATGTCCTCTTTGGTCTTCTCCGTGAAATTGTTAGTAGAAGACATGATCTTAGAGTTATTGTTACTTCTGCCACAATGGACTCCTCCAAATTCGCTTCGTTTTTCGGAAGCGTTCCCATTTATAATATACCTGGTATTTATATTGTTATTGTATCTAATAGTAAGGTAAACAGGGTGCTTGCATTTAAACTGGGATTTAAAAATTTTATGAAAAGTATAAAAGAGTAGTATGACATTTCAACATTTGTTAACCTTAACACCTTTGTGCAATGCGTGTATTTGATTTGGTACGTCGAATCTGAATGTGGTTAGTAGAATCACTCAAGATTAGCCTGAATTTATCAAAAATTCACTTAGTGTTTTTTAAAAATTAACTTAGCGATGGGCAAGTGAAAAACATTGCAACCATCGTCAATTTATCACATCACAGGCTTTTATTTTTTGCTTGATCTAGTAACATATAAAATCCTATGGCCGCTCAACCTTTCAGCCAGAAAATGTCGATCCTTAGTTGCCAGTCTTGCTAACAGAGCTGCTTCTATCGGAGTGACATTTTTGCAAATTAAGGGTGAATAGCCGGGAAAATATCCCTTCTTGGCACGTTGAAAAGTACTTATTAGTTTTGTTAGAGTGTTCTTCCCCTGTGATTGCTTTGGTTTTTCAATTCTACATGAAACTTTTTGCAACTTATATTAGTTCTGTTATTAAGTATGAAAAATGTATGCTTCTCATATATTTTCCTTTGCAGAATAGGATTTTATTAATTTTATATGCAATTTGTTTGTAACTGAATTTGTTTTTACTTTTAAGGAAGAACTTACCCAGTTGAAAAGCTGTATAGTAAAACAGTGGTGGAAGATTACGTTGATGGTGCTGTTAAGCAAATCATTCAAATTCATCTCGGGATGCCTGCTCGTGGGGATATTCTTGTGTTTATGCCTGGGCAGGAAGATATTGAGGTCACATGCGATCAGGTTGTTGGTGAGATATACCATTTTAAGTGCTTACATGTATACTGTATATTTTACAACTCTTTGAAGTTTCAGCTTCCTTATTCACTATTTTTTTAAAATCAAATTCTGATAATTTCTTTTTAGAGCGTTTGGATGTGTTGGATGATGCCCCTCCACTGGCTGTACTGCCCATGTATTCCCAGTTACCTTCGGACCTTCAAACCAAAATTTTCCATAAGGCTCCAGGTGGCGTTCGAAAATGCGTAGTTGCTACGAACATCGCAGAAACATCACTTACAGGTAATTCGATAAATCTGCTGTGATTGCAGAAATTGGTTATTGGAATCAGTTCGATTTTCTGTTTAATTTTCCTTAATTTTTCTATTGTTTTATTCTTTGATTTTTGTTAAACGCAAACGGTTTAGTTGATGGGATTGCATTTGTGGTTGATCCAGGTTATTGCAAACTTAAAGTTTTTAATCCTCGTATTGGTATGGACGCATTGCAAGTCTTTCCCGTAAGTCAAGCGAATGCTAATCAGAGAAGTGGTCGCGCTGGACGAACTAGCGCCGGTCAGTGCTGGCGTTTATATACTGAACGTGCATATAGGGAAGAACTGCTTCCCTCAACAGTTCCTGAAATCCAGCGTACTAATTTAGCCAATGTTGTTTTACTCTTAAAGTCACTCGGGGTTCAAGATCTTCTTCAATTTCACTTTATGGATCCTCCACCTGAAGTATGTTTATATTTTGTGCTCTAATAAATAGTTCATATTCTAGGACAATATGCTGAACTCTATGTATCAATTATGGATTCTTGGAGCCCTGGATAACACTGGTGCACTGACTGCACTTGGTCGTCGAATGGTCGAATTTCCTCTTGATCCCCCATTGTCTAAAATGATCATTATCGGTAGTGAACTGGGATGCAGTGCTGAAGTGCTGGTAGATATTATTTTATTTTGTTAATATGCACTTATTTCATTCATTTTTGTCTATGATTCTGTTTAATAGTAAACCTCGTAATCGTATAAGTCAGTACTTTCGATTTATTTTGCTCAATAGGTAATAGTCTCCATGTTGTCAGTGCCTGCCATCTTCTTTCGACCAAAGGGTAAAGAGGATGAAAGTGACTCACTAAGAGAAAAGTTCGCTGTGCCAGAGTCAGATCATTTGACGTTGCTAAATGTCTACAAACAATGGAAAAGCAATGGGTCTGTAATGTCAATTTATTTTTTTAGTGTTTTCAATCATATCTAATTGTTTAAAGTTCTCAATTATCAATTGTTTATTTCATTTTTAGTGAGAACATAAAAATTTTTATTTAAAAGTTTCTTTTCAGGTTTTGCTGTGTCTTTCAAACACTTGGATTGTGCATATATTTATTATTTTTATTACGCTAGCTTTTTTAGTTATTCTGTGCAATGGTGTACTGAACATTTTATTCATGCTAAAGCCATGCGCAAAGTACGAGAAGTCAGAGAGCAACTCAAAGACATTATGCAAAGTCAGAAGATTGAATTAATCTCATCGGGAAGTGATTGGGATATCGTGAGAAAATGTGTTTGTGCTTGTTACTTCCAAAATGCGGCCAAGTTGAAGGTTGATTTATTGTTTCTTTTTTTCGCTTACTTTTCAGTTTAGAGTTATGCTGAATATGTGAACATGCGAACAGGTATGCCCTGCTTTCTCCATCCGGTCAGTGCATTGTATGGAATGGGTTTTACACCGGATTATATAGTTTATCACGAACTCATTATGACGTCGAAGGTTTTTGTTGTTTATGAATTTATGAATAAACATAGTGAAATAGCGCTAATATAAAAATAAACGTATTCTTGAGTATAATATGCAATAGTTATTTAGTAGATTGTTGTAATCGAACAAAGAGAATTGTAGGAAATTGACATTTAGGCTGATGTTAGAATTGATTTCAAAGAATTTTCATGCCTTATGTGGTATAGATGTTGGTTTTTATGATCTAAACATCCGTGGCCCATTTATTTAAAAATGGTAGTTTCTTAGTTTTTGATGTTGCTGGGAATGACATTACACTCTTTTTGAATTGTTTACCTTGCGAAAATTAGATAAGTGTTCGAACAAATGGATTGTCTGCAGATTTTTTCAACTCAATATAGTAGCATTAGGATTAGAATTTGATGAGATTTTATGAAATTCAAATTCAGTGAAAGCATGGCTTTACTATGAACACGCACTATTCCTTTAGACTCATTTCCTGAATTTTATTCCATCGGTCGTTGGAAGGTTTGCACTTCCTATAAAGCTAAGCATGTAAATGAGAGATATCAGTGTTTAAACCGAAGGATGTCAAGTGAAATCAAATAGCTTAACTATCCGACATTAAGTGATAATATATTGAATAAAATTTATTTCTTGATTTCATTATTTGTACATAATTTCTTTCTTTCGTTTTGGTAAAAGAAAGGTTCCACTAAGAATAGTAGAAAGTTTGCGTTGTTGATTAACGCTTCTGAAATCTGTTTTCGTACTTTCTCGTTCTAAACATTTACGAATTTTAGGTATAATTGTCAATTTCTGAATCAGATTTTAATATAGAATCTTTCATTAGCATAAAAATGTGATGTGGTAATGACACGCTTTTAGGAATATATGCAGTGTGTAACAATGGTCGATGGGCAGTGGCTGGCAGAGTTAGGACCAATATTTTATAAAGTTAAAGATGCTGGAGTGTCTAGAGAGGAAAATCGACGACGAATAAAGCATGATTTAGCGGCGATGGAGGACGAAATGCGCAGTGCGAGTGAAACAATTCGTTCGCAGAAAGAAGAGCGTGACAGAGCCGCAACTCTAAGCTACAGTCGCAATAGAATTTCAACTCCCGGTTTTCGCGATGCCTCAACTCCAAAATTTCGAAGACCAGCTACATTTGGCCTCTGAAATAATACATGCAAGATCGAATCCGGCTAAGCTCTCCAAAGTGACTAAATACCATTCTTGTGAACTTATTTTCAGATTTCTTTATAAATGTTTTGAGTAAATCACAGCAATTATCTCAGAAAGTTCTCGTCATTAAGTCAGTATCTAAAAATTGAAAGCAACATCAAAAAATGTTCATGTAATGGACTTAATGATATAAATATAGAATTCTAAATTTTGCGTCCAGTGTAGACTATGTGCATGTAAACCAAATTTAGCTTAACACCATTTTTGTGTTTTTAGCATAAAATCAATTTGTTATGTTGATTTCATTATTGTTTAAATCTGTATTCATCAAATTGCGAGAAATTTTACTAAGTAGACAAACCAATTTTGGCATCACGATAACGCTAATTTTCAGGCAGTCGATTAAGACATGAAGTCTTGTTTTATCTGTGAAGCAAAAGTGGCTGTCTGTTAATGATTGCCGGGTGTTCAGGTCGCAGTTTTATATAGACTATGTTAATTCAAAAGGCATTTCACAAATGATTACTAAGAGTTCTTAAAAGTATTTTTAATCTGTCTTAAATATGATATTTCATGTTTTAATCTCGTAGTCATTGAAGGCATATTTTTGCTATAGCCTAAAACTTTTTTCAAAAATTCCGATTTGAACCGCATTTTTTTTACTTTAGACTTTTTCTTTTGAAGTTGTGAAACTTATTTAAGGATTTTGGGAGCTGTAAAATTGTGGTTTCCACTATTTAAATAAATTTTTTAGGAACCTCCAGTATAATATTCAGTTCTCCATTGGTAAAGAGCATTTGAATTCATAGTTATCTAAGTTTTCGAACTCGAGAAGTTGTTAAGTTCTGAAGTCTTAGTTGCGTTTACTTTATGATAAGCTTTTTCAATTATTCTTGATTATTCTTTGGACGCTGTTTCTGAACTTTACACTTAATTATACTTTCGAGCTTTTCGATAGAGTTGCAGTCCGGACTGTGACCAACCAATTTGAGCCCCGAATGTGGACTTCTTTTTCCCATATTTGAACCTGTGCCGATTTAGGACAAGGACGGCCGTTATCTTGAAATACACCAACATTTCAGGGAAGTGGATTTGTAAGATTAGGCACAAGTTCTTTTAGAACTTTATGTTTCAGTATACATTCAATTTTTCAATTGGTTCACGACAACGTAGCCTCTCAACCCCTTTGTATGAAAAAACCCATAAAACTACACCTGTGTCCATGTTTCAGAGAGGATTTCGTGTACTGGTGTAAGAATTGGTGGTGTTTAGCACAGAAAACTCTCACTTTATCATCAATGCTGCACACTGCTTTCTTTACTTCAAAAAACTTTTGTTCAGAAAAATTGTAGTTTTAGAGATATACGTTTCTTCCAATTGAATCTTGTCAATCTTTGAAAAGGTGTCATTAAGCCTACGGTTTCTGGAGAGAAGTAGATATTTTCGGATACTCTTTTTGCTAATATCTGATAATCTTATCTTTAAAATCAAGTGCAATTCTCCCGTATTTTGAAGGGATTTTTAATCACAGTGTTTGTTAATGTTCTTAATTGTCGTTCAGTTAACAGTTTCTTCCCTGTCACCGTTCTTTCTCTTTGAAACTCTCCTCACATTGGGATGGAATTTTGCTGTGTTTTACCGCCAAGCTTTTGAAACACACATTTAATCAGATATTTCTCAATAAGTGACCCACTATTCACGCAGTTTTGTTGATATTGTCTTTAATGGCTGATTCAATGTCTTCATTTTTACCCCATTGTTGTAGTCTCGCATGCGGTAGGTACTTGATATATGTATAATTTACGTTAAAGAGAATCATGAACATTTCAACAGATTGTGGTCACAACTACGCACATGCAAAGTCTATTATAAATATCAGAAAAAAACTTGGTAAAAAAACGTCTGTTATTTAATTTTTTATGTCGGCTACATATTGTAACCAACCCGTCCTTTTCTTTAGGGTTATGTTGAAGAACAATTTTATCATATAAAACTCCACCATAACATAAAAACTTACTTTAAATGATGTTATTTCATCGAAAGATGCACATTTGAATTAACACTGTAAAATAATTATATTTAATTTTTTCCTTTTTGTATATTATTTTATTCTATTTGTTATAATAAATAAATGACATTTAAATTCCTAAACGTTTTTGGACACACTGTATTGGAAGGAACATTATCATAATTACAATACGCTAAATTTCTCTTAAACTAAAACCTTATATTTGTAACCATCATAGCCTGGTTTTATTCATAAACAGAATTCCAGATCAAAAGACTTTTCTTGTGCTAAATATAGAAAGAAAGTTTTGAAGCAATCGTTCATTAATACCGCTATTCTAACTTAGAATTCACTATCTAAAGGGATAAATAACTTTGAAAAACTGCAAGCTTTTAAGAATCGTATTAAAATTTTTCTTAAGCAAATGTATATCTCGGGTAAAGCATGACTAGGATACAAATTCTACAGTAATGATTATACATTTTGTTCTTGAAATCTTTATAGTTATTAGATTTATTGTATATATTGTTTTATTCTATTTTATGTAATCACATAATGTTTATATATTTGATGACTATTGAGATAAATTGTCAATTTCTAGTCGTTAATATTTATCTGAATATAGAATATCTTATGTTATCCAAAAGTAGGCTTTACAGGTTAGTCATATTATCATTTTAAAATTCCTGACAACTTGCACTCCAAGGAAAGCTCTTCTACAACTATTAGTTATTTCTACTAATCATATAATGAAAGATATATTGTACTGTATATGAACTAACAAACTTAAGCATTGGTTAGGTAATGACAAACAATTAATATTTAAACGCTTCAATATTGCGAATTACATTGTTCCCTCAAGCTTCAAATTTTTATTTCTAAAAGTTACTATTGAGGAGCATTAATTCCATATTTCGTCCGTTGATACATGATGATTATAGTGAAGGAAACATGAAAAAGTAACTTGTAAATTAAGTTTTGCTAACACAGCTATTGCCAAAGTTGATAAGTTTAAGTATTTAGGAGTAATTATCGACAATAAATTACAATATTCATTCTGTTCTGCGTAAAATGGGAATTAATGCTCTCTACATATAGCGGAGCTTGTAGACAAAAAAATGCGCCAGCAACTAGTAAGTGCTTTGGTAGTGAGTCATTTTAGATATTGCGATGCTCTATTGAATAGGAATTAGTATCAAACCTTCAACTCAAATTTTATGTGCTTTATCTTGAATTAAATACTTCTCTTTACTAAAATTCTGAAATATCCATAACGAAAGCAAGCCTTACGATAATTTGCAATTTCCGAATTATGCATAAATATCTTCTAAGAAAGGTACATCAACACTTGGTAAGGTGAAATTTAAAAAATATTTCTGAAAAAACTCATGTCTTAATGCAACCATTAAAAGCTTGAATGACACACCAGTAAATGTACGAAAACTGAAATCAAGCTTAAATTTAAAACTCAAAGAATATTATTAGCCAAAATTATGTACCAAAATTAATAAATACTTCATGGAAGGGGTTCAAATTTTACTAAACCTGACAAAAGCTAAGGTAACTGAATAGTATTACATAAATGATATATTAATTTGTCCTAAATAAAGATATTCTAGTTCTTCTTCTTAATTATTTGTCAAAACGTAATGGGAGCCTATCAGAACCCAGAGTTGGTTAACAATCAGACGAGTTCAGAAATTCGTATAGCTGTCTTGTTAGTCTGCTGGAACGTGTGGAAAGTCAAAGTTACACTAGATACCATACATTGTTAAATTGAATATCTATTCAAATTGTCACATTTACAACTCCTAAAATAGAAATCAAAGGTAAAAATGAGTATGACATGTAGTATTAGAACTTTTTAGGTTGTTTTTTTTCAATATTTGCTAGAGTTGCAATATTCATTATATGATTGTGATTCAATTTCACTCTGTTCACATTTTTCCATGCCTATAAAATTGCAAACGTACTACTTTAAACTCACAAGAGTTAATATTTTCAAAAAAACTCGGGATGCATAATTGAAATCGCCACATTTCAAGAACTTGCAAAATATTTACTGTCATGTTCATTAAACAAAGTATGTATAAATAGACAAGATATATATTGTGAAATGTTTTCAGCATATTAATAAAAATGGAATGATTAATATCAAAGCTTGTATTTAGTCTAGCCATTGCGTTACTTCAAAATTGAAGTTTATTTATGAAAGTATATCGCCTAAGGGCTGCATTGCCTGAAAAAGGAAAGTTTCTGTCTTTAACTCCTGTCAATTGTAATTTTGATGCTATGTGGCATTTGCAGGATAAATTGAATCAAATGTTTTTAAATCGAAAATGTATGATATCACATAATTTAACTAACCCTAGATCTTGTTTGCTCGGAATAATCAATCATTAATACAAAAGGTTTTTGTATGAGAAGTATAATTTTAGAATACATTTCAATGTTTTAGTCAATTTACAGCCCTGCAAAATTTATTAATTGCTTGAGCACTTTAAGTTTGCGTATTGATAAGACAACACTTCTGAAAAAGACGTTTCAGTATGTCACGCCCATTATCAAAACGATTTCCACAATAAAATTCACAAATGATCAATCAATATACATTGTTAGAATAACTTCCGTATTTACATTCATACATTTATGTGAATATAATTCAACTACAAGAAACATTGCGCTTGTGTATTGTGTTCATTAAGCTGCAAACTGAAAAGTTTAAATGCAAGATTTTTTCGCTATTGTATTGAGCATGCTTCTTCAAAACTTATTTGAAGATTTCTTATGTTTGTTTTGTGATTACTTCATTAGTTGAAAATTTCATTGATAGCACCCACATTTTTTAATCATTGGAAGTTGTTTTCTTTAAATTTGACCGTTTATAAATTCATCCAAAATTTTTGTATATTTCCAATAAGCAATTAATTAGAGTGCACCTTTAAGGTATCTTTAAGCTTATTGCTCAACTTATTTTCATATAAGTTCAGAAAAAATTATAGCGCAACCAATCACTGAAAGCTCCAATTTTTTGTTTACAGTAATTTTTCTTCAATAAAATCTCTGTTGAAGTCAATAGAGTCTCCGTTGCATTCTTTGTATTTTGTATATAAAATAGCTAAAAATAATCTTTATTTGATCTTCGAAAAAAATATTTAGTCTTCATTTGGTATCTTCCTTCAAAATACAATTACACATGATTCATTTAGTTACTATGGTTGCTTACTTTGAAAGATTTAATGATGCACATGTATTCGCGATGGCATTGCGATTTCAGGTTGCAGATCTAGTGCAGTAACAGAAAACCTGTTTCACATGAAAGTAATAGGTTTTAAATATTGGTTTTAGGAATTGTAGTGTAAGCTTCAGTTCTTATTTAATAAAAACTAAATATTCTTTATATTGTAGCTTCCTAATTAACTTGTTGACAATAAATATTTTCTTGCAATAAAATATTTCCAGTAATGAATTTTTAACAATTTTTTGCATTATTATATCCGATTTCTTCAGGCATCAAATAAATTGTATTTTTAGCTAGTTATTATGCAACAGAGACTTTCTTGAATGCAACAGAGACTTCATTGAAGAAAATTTACTGTATATGATAGAGCCAATATCTATAAACAGAAGTTAATCAACGCGAATGCTGTGCTTTTTAAAATCACATAGATCATCATCACTGCTAAAATATAGCATATATTAATTAACAAATTAGAAAGTTTCTTTAGATGTAATACTTAGAATTTGGCATTTTAAAGAAATATTTCAAAATTTTTGGCCTAAGCGATGACGTGAATTTTAAATAAAGTAAAGCATTTAAAAACCAGTGAAAGCATTTTAATTAGATCTTTTCAACCAAGTTTACTCTTGATTGCTTCGTAAGTTGAAATATACAATGTATTTAATGATATTATATTAATGCATGAACATTTTGAAATTGCATTTGGTTATTGATATTTAGAATTTTTTAGAAGACACTGAATTGATCTTAATTATTATCATTGGCCTAGGTTAAGCACTAGCTCTAGATTAAGCCTTTAGCTGTGTTTCTGAAAAAAATTCATTTCAATGTAATAAAAACATCAGACATGAATCTCAAAAACTTCAGAATAATTTTAAAATTTAGTTTTGATTAAATGCAAAAGCAATGCTTTTATTTTCCAAATTGGTTTATAGTGTTTCCAATTCAATTTACAGTTTTTGTTTTACAACTTTGGCATTGTAATTGGTGAAGAAAGCAAATTTACATTGCATTTTGCTGTAGGGGGCAAATGTTTACAGTTGATTGAAATCGATTTTAATTACTTTTGATTGAAAGGATTTTATTTTCATTCGGCTTGTTACGTTATTCAGAGATTCATATTGCACAATGCTGAGATCCAATGATTGCAACACAACATGAGTTTTATTCCAATTTCCTTTGCTTTATCAACACTTACTCAGGTTAGTTATTTAGGGTTGGGTTCCAAGACAAAAATTATTTGTCAGATTTTATCCTGATTGATTAAATGTTCCCATGGTAGATTCTCACTACAATCAAAGCAGTGTAATAATTTCCCCTGGTCAAAATTTCATTAACTCACTACTTAAAAGAACAGAAATAAATGGGATATCACATCAACACAATGGCATGAAGGCTAAATGTTAATTTCCAAAAAAATCAATGCCTTAGCTATAATTTTATACCCCTATTAAATAACAAAATTTATTAATGGTAAACCCAGTCCAGGATTTTTTCAGCAGTGTTCTTTGGAGGGGCACTTTAGCTAATATTTTTAGAAAAGATGTTTTTACATTATTTAGGCAAATATGAACTGGTCATCATTGTATGTTATTGTAGCTGCATCTTTCGACAATGATCTGCAGCAAACACACCACACCAGACAGGTCTGACTACACTATTAACTTCTGTATGCACTGACACATTGAATATTCAGAGGGTTGTTGTTAGAACAAATATTATTGACAGTTGCAAACCAGCATAAATATACAAATTGAAATCAAGTTATGGGTAACTGTGTATACACCATAGCTGTCTGCGGAATGTAGAATAAGCTTGATACCAACATTCACCAAGCGCCAAATATCAGTAAGTTTAAAAAATTATTAACAGAAAATTTATTATCAAAACGGTACTCTCTAGAATACAACAATCACTCAAATATTGGCTAATAGAATACCTTGATTGAAAAAATAATGAAATGTTTTAGATTTTTTTTAGTAATTTGATTTGAACTTCTTTTATTTGAAGGATGAATAGATTTAAAGTATTCAAAATTGCAGTTTTATTAAATTATTTTAAAAGTTTATTAAAGAGAAATAGATTTAAAAGTTGACGTTTAAAAGAGATTTTTAATAAAATTAAGCGAGACCTGCAATTTTCAAGTTGCATTTTCCAACGAGAATATCTTCATTGAAATTTTTGCAATTATTAACTTGACATTTATTATGATGCTAAATTGGAGAAAGATAAAGAAGATCTGGTAGTATTATTATAGAGATTTTTTTATTTGGAAGTTAATAATGAATGATCGAGTTCTTATGATAGAAAAAAAGAGTTGTTACATGATTTCAATTTCTTTGAGATATGTTCATCCCAAGAGAAATTATTTGAAATGGCAACACCAAGATCTTTAAGCTAAGATAAAAAACCACACTAATACACTAATAATAATAGCAATAATAATAATAATAATAATAATAATAATTATTATAATAGTTTATGATATTTCTCATGAAATTTATTAATATTGTAATAAAAAAATTGAAGCGCAAAGTAATATAAACACTTGACTTTGAGTGCAAGACTACCAAGACTCATTTTTGTTAGCAATATAGAAGTACAGTATTGGAATTTAAATAAGATTTTTTTACAGAAAATATATGGTCAGCGAAAGGCTAGGAGAGCTATGGTTTTCTAAAATTTTTGAAAATTTTTGCATTATATTTAAGTAATTTAGTTTGCATTTTAAAACATAAATTTATATATAAAGATTGGAGCACTTTATTGCATAGCTGTTACTGTTAAATAGAACAATTAGTAGCAGCAATAAAATTTACAAGGAATGTGTTTACTTAAGAGCTAACAAAACTGAGCGAACTGCTTTCCAAAGTGAACACAGAAATGTTATATTTCTTCTCGCTTGATTATCATATTTTCTTAGCAAAAAAATTGAAAATTTTTTTACCATATTCCTTTAGGGACGGGGGATTTATCTCCGCAAAACTTTCTTCAGTTTCAAATAATTGATGATATTTCATTGTTAAATCTTCATAGACATGTGAGTAAAATTTGCTTTCGCTAGTTTTGCAGAAAACCAAAAATAATTTTTGGGTCAAAGATCCTCTAATAACGTCATTGTTCAAGTTACTAAATTTTTGAAAACTTCTAAAAAGGAAAATTAAGTACCTATATATCATATGATGTTAGAAATGTGAACACTTGGAAATAAAGTCACTGTAAAAACAACTTCCCACTGCTTTCTAAGCATAAGTTGTGGAAATGTTTATAGCACAATTATAATAAAGTTCATTTATTCTACAATTTGATAAATGAAAAAATCGGGAATGAAGTTATAGTTGGACTATTATAGAAATAAAGTAGTTTTAATAGATACCTTTGATAGTGCATATTTATAGAATTACAGCATTTTTTGCAGGAATATGAACTGCATATTCATCCTACAGTAATAAGGTTAATATAATAAACAGCAATTAAATGCATATACTAAAATAGCAGAAGGTATGCAATATAAAAAAATCAACAATATATAATTGAAAATAGTAACGAAAACCTATTAAATTTGAAATCAATTAGAACAAGTTCATTCATACATCTAATATGACATAAAACAGAAACGAAGATTGAACATATCAAATTGATTATAACTGTTGTGAAATTGGAATAGAAAATCATCCAAAATATATGAATCAATTATCTATATAATGTGCGAAAAATATTGACCTACAAAGTTTTATACAAGGAAATCAAAAATCTTAAGCTGAAATCAATCTGTATTTAGTTAATGAAATCAAGCCTAAACAAAAATAATTAATATTTAAGTATGAATTAAGTCTACCTAAGTTAATGTCAATATAGTTTAGAATGTAATAATTTGAAAACCTTTGTATCAGTTTACAGTGGAAAATTATTTGAAAATGAAAGTTTACCAGAATCAGAAGAGACATGATGCTGTTATGTGATTTTTTGCTGTAAGGCGTTTTCAACTAAGTGCAAAAATCATGAAGGTTTTAGTACAATTACGTGAAATTTTCGAAAGATTGTTCATTAAATGTTCTGCGCAATTTGAAATTTCTTACGAGGAAGCGTTAGTCTAAACAACAAGGAATCATGGGACACTGATGTCCCATTATTGGCCATTAATGGTCCAAGGAAAAATCCAACTGTGAGGCAATAATGAAGCTTTTCCTAACATAATTTTTTTAAATTGTATATGCAATGCAAAATATGATATTATAATGTCGATTTGACAACACTTTATCAAATATAAAATGTAAATGTGTAAGCTAACTGCATTCACTATGGCAACATTTTTTATACAGTCTATAATTTAGATTTCATTGTCTATAATATACAATACTTTAAAATAACTATTACTATTTTTTGAAATTATTTGAATTAAGTTAAAAGCTTTATTGTTGATTGAGTGTTCGATATGCCAATAATGGCAAAAAATGGAAAAAATAATGGGTCATCAATATGAAAAGAACAAGCCGATAAATTAAAATCAGAGGAAGAATTTTGGCTCAATTTAGACTTTCTATTTAAATCTTTTTCTGAGAAATGGCGGTGTATCATGATTCATATTTCTTAAAAATTGACTCATTTCTTCACCATTTTTCAAAAATACCTATCGAAGACTACGATAATTAAGATAATATTCGACAAGAATGAAGACTTGACAGGAATTTCCAAACTGATCTAAAAAATGGAACAAGAGAAGTACATGGAGGCTGTGTAGCTACTATTGAAATGCACCTTTGGAATCGTGTGAAATTAAGTGGGCATTTCCAATCATGAACTCTACCCTGGCCGAAAGAAGACAATCTTTGACAGTTGAAAATTTAAAATTTTTACTTATCAACTGGTACTTGAATCAATGCAAGTAATAAAATTTTTGCTAACGCAACTTATTTTCGAAAATAAAGCAACATATAGGGCAATTTTGCCCTCTGATCTAAATCAACCTTTGGTCGTCCCTGTGCTGACGTAGGAAGCATCGTAACTCGTTTCAAATCCATCAAATGTCGAATAGTTGGCGCAGTTCTAATCTTTGCACAAACAAAACAAAATGTACAGAATTTGTAAAATATCGAGTTAATATCAAGTTAAGCTCCTTCGGAAATTATTATAATGTGAAATAATGTAAACGTATTTCTTTAAATCATCAACATGCGCACATCTCATAACACTAAAAACAATAGATTCAAAGCGGTGCACAGCTGGCAGGTATCCATATGTTGTTTAATATAGTTTTCATATGTGTGCAGTTGAATGAAACGGTAAGTGAGCGATTTTCTTTATGAATTTGCGTACCAAAATGGAATTTGAAACCTATTCAAAATTTCGTTATGTTTAAATTTTAATATTTTGATATTTTTTATTCCACACAGTTTAGCCCTATGACTACTCTAGAATCTCCAAATCTAGATTCGACATTTCGAGTATTCGAAACCAACTAATTTTTTATTTGGATGGAATCAATTTTTCTTTAATTTTAGACAGGAATGCAAAAAATCCATCGACATTTCACTATTTATCTCGAATTTTGCAAGCCATCAGGCTTGGTTTTTCTCATTTAGTTAAAACATATTGTATTTCTGTAGTACATTTGTATAGGGTAGCAGAGTTGTATCTAGTTTAGCTCAAGTAGAAAATAAGTCAAAATATATTTGTAACTCGACTCGAACTCGCGAATTAGGGTTCCAACTTGACTCCAAGTAGACTCGAACAAAAAAATGTCAACTCACAAGGATCTACCATATTGCTTACTAGAAAAACTCAACCCACCCCCAAACTAATTTAATCGAAGCTGTTGCGGTAACACTATTTGTAATTCAATGAAAATCAATCTGATCAAAGACGAGTGAATCGTGTTGCGTGGCCGTTTCATTTCATAGGGTAACCAAACTAGTTTCTTGAAGAAAGAGACTGAATCATATGAGACTAAATGGGGCTGGGAAGAAGAAAATTCGTGTCCCAACAGCACTCTGCAGTGCAGAACAGAGCCTGACAGTACTAGATCTAACCTACCCCCATAATTTAGGAATTGTTCAGCAAGTATTTATGAAAATACGCCTAAGATGGGCCGAATTGCATCAATATGTTCTCTTATTCAGCATTGGTTATTACCATGTTGTGAATTTGATGCTGCTCTAAACTATAAGCAAAGTAACACTGAAAGGTTTGGGCAAGCTTTCACATTCTTTAATAAAATACAGTTAAATTCTTTAATGGAACAGTTTGTGTTAATGTTTTACGCAAAACAAAAGTTTTCTATATAAATCCTACAATTTATGCTGGAAACTTGTTTAAGTGTCTCAGAAGCAATCTGCAACAATACAAATTAGTCAATAATTTCTGTTTCAGCACTACTAGACTAGCAAATTTGTTTGCAGAATATAAAAATAATTGGAAAAAATGTAAACCAAGCTGTTTATTCTAACTTTAAGAGTATGATCCGAAATTTCCAATATTTTACAAGTCTTTTGAAAATTTGAGAATCCTGGAATTTGGCACAACTAAGGATTAGTGTGGTTTCCTGTTATTTCAAATTCTTCCCATGCCTAGTGTCTAGTGTTCAGATAAAAAGAGATCTAAAGCCCATAGCTGGAGAAACTAGACTTACCTATTTTATTATCTGTACGTAAACCACTGGATAGGAAAGACTTGATCGAGTCCAAACGCTTCCTCCTCTAAATACAGTATTTGGCTTATATATGTAATATCAATTTATATAAATGTAGACCACAAGATTTTGCGAATTGCATATAGTTAGAATTCTAAAATAACCAAATACCTTGAGACAATTTGCTTCATTCAGAATTCCTCAATTATTTTTAACTGAAATTAGTCCAGAAAAGAATTTCGAACTTACAATGTTGGTAAATAGTTTCGATACATTGTTGTAATTGCATTTAATATGAAGATTTGTTCCTATTTCTGACTTTATAATGAAAACCAAATGAATAAAATTTTATTTAGATTTCATGGATGCATCATCGCGTTTGGATTTGTATAGCCGCCAATCTACTTGCAATTGTCCGAACGCAACACTTAAATGTCATCATAGAAGCTGACATTGACCATCAGCAATTGATCCATCAGCAGTTACAGTCATTTTATGATATAGTTAACATTAATAAGATTGGCCAACTCTCGCAATATCAAAGAATCCAAATTGATCTAAAAACATATGACGATGATCATTTACGAAGGAAATTGAAAGCTTTGCCAATAAAAGATTTCATATTGAAAGAGGACATCATTCATAGATATAAGAGAAACCTACATTTTCAAGATCCGCAGTACCCCAATCAATGGCACCTGGTAAGGTTGATCTATGTTTGCACACTAAAATCATTTTGTTTGTAGTAAATTTTAAATAGTTTTTTGTAATGATTACATTAAAAAATATACGTTGATGTTTCACTTCATTGTGTGCATTTTTCACTAGAAGTTTGAAAAAAAATTATTCGAAAGTTGTTTTCATCCTAATTGGATATTTACAGTTTTATATTGTAAACTAAGTTACATTGTGAAAATTCAAAGTTTTACATGTACAATATCGAATACTGTTAAATGTATACATTAAAGTGAATAAATTGAATAACATATAACTTTTTAATACTGTAATTAAAGAAATTATAATAGCATCTGCATTGAGTATACAGATTGCGAAGCAATAATAATAATAGTGCTATTAAATTTAAATGCATTTAACTATTTAAAAATTAGTGATTTAATCTATTAGTGAAAAAATTTAATTTATTTATCTATCATTACATCTGTATGTCTAGCATAATGAGATAAACTACAAAGCCGATGTTCATGTTGTTAATGTATGGAAGAACAATATCACAGGAAGAGGCGTAACCGTAGCAATTGTTGATGATGGTGAGATTAATTTGTATATAATATTCTATTCAATTTATTCTTAGGTGTTAAATGGGACATAGATGATCTGAAAGATAACTATGTAAGTAAATATATTTACGTGAACTCGTTATGCATTTAAAAATAATTGGGCGACCAGAAATCCATATTTTATAATTACATATTTGCTTTTGTAAAATATATTTTTATCTGGAATTAATTCTGTGCTTCTCAAAACTTTCTGATAGTAGCAATTATATATATATATATATATATATAATTTGTATTTACTACCATATTATTTTAGTTATTTTGTACTGACAATTAGTGGAGACACTCGAAACATGTATACATAAATATTTCGTTTTCTACAAACTATAATAATATATATATATATATATATATATATATATATATATATATGCTATATCGAAATATGCACCTTACTGATTTCGTTATAACCAACATAAATGTGGAAGTAGTTCCCATTTATTTTAGAGTATACAAAATTTCTCACTCTTATCAAAACCCTGACGTGCTTATGGTTCTTCGATGGTTTTGTAATCAGATTATTTTTCGCAAAAATAATGTTTCGATTTTGCTATTAATATTTGTTTCAATGAAGTATAGTTGTTTGAATTCAGGCATTTGCGGATTGTATATTAGATTTGAATTCTTAGCGACTTGATGACCGATGCTGTTAATGGGCAATTTTTTCTGACTCGACTATCCAAATCAAAACTATTTTTATCAAAAAACGAACCCAACCTACCAACTCAAATAGAAGCATTTAAAACCTGGTCAAATCCTATTCAACCAAATCACAACTACTTTTAAATTTTCTCACAATCCTAACTCAAGATCAATTTCTTTGATGTTTGTCACCTTCACCTGTTGCATTCATATGCTGATAAAATGTTCTCAAGTAAAGTTTTTTGCCTTATAATTTATAATGGATTTTAAGTCAAACAATAATCTTTCTAAAAATGTAGTCAAAGTTATCAATAACGAATCCCACGTATCTTTTTTCAAAAAGTTGAACCAACCCAAACCTTTTTAAACATATTGCTAAACCTATGTGTCGTCACAACTCGGTGCTAAGTTTTTAAGAAGATCGAACATTAAAACTACTACTGTTTACTCATCCTTAATGAAACTTAGGATTCACGTGGCAGTTTCGACCTCGATGACCGTGACAACAATCCCAGTCCACGATTGAAGGTTGACCAGCTGCATGGGACAAAGTATAGTTTATTAGAAGGAAGTTCATGTGAAATAATGTTTTAGGTGCGCCACTGTTGTAGCAGCCGTTGCAAATAAATTATGTGGGATTGGTGTAGCCTATCAAGCAGGAATAGCAGGTACATATTCCTTTTTTTATATATGCATCGATAAAATCTAAGCCCATATCATTGAACATATTTATATTTTATCCAAATAAATTTACAGTAAAAGACAATTATTTTAATGAACATTTTCTGTTTTGAATCCCTAAATTGAGTAATATTTTAGGAAAAATGAATAATTTACCTTAAAAATCTATTGTATTGTATAAAGTTTCCCACATTCGCTCATCATTCGTTATTTCTAGGCATAAGAGTGCTAGATGGTCAGTTAACAGATAGTATGGAAGCAGAAGCATTTCATGTGGGTTTGAATTTTAATTCAATTTATAGTTGCAGTTGGGGCCCTAAAGACGATGCTATGACTGCAGAAGGTCCTGGAAAAATCGCGTCGGTATTAAATAATACATGTTAAAACAAGTGATAAATTGACAAATTTAGAAATCCATCGAATATAGTGCAATAGTTGGTAGAAAAGGAAGAGGCAGTATAATTATTTTTGCTAGTGGAAATGGTAAATCTAATGGTGATTCATGCAGTTATGATGGATATGTTAACTCAATTTACACGATGGCTTTCGGTAATCATTTTGCCACACTTTTGTTTTTTGTGTATTCAATTTTGTAATACTAGCATACAAATAATTCATGAATTTAGGTGCTATCAATGAGTTGAATAGGCCTTCGTATTACGCAGAATACTGTTCAGGAATGTTGGCTGTAACTTACAGTGGTGATGCAGGACTTCGTGACATTGTATGTAAATGTCTGTCTACTTATGCTTTCTCAATATAAATAATATTTCGTTTCTTAAAGCAGAATATTATGTTCAATCACATGCACAAATTTAAAACACTCAACGTTTATGAAAGATTGTGTAAGGCTCATTGGCCAGCCAGAAAAAAAATTGGGAGACCAAATATTTGATGAGCTCAATGGAACTGCAAATTGTTTGTCAACGCCACCTGATGTTGAAGCCTATAGACACAAAAGCCACAAGGGTTGAGATAATTTTCTACAAATTTTCTATTTTCTATAAAAGGTTCAACTTCTGAATCTAAGCTTTAAAAATTTGAGAAGGGCCATGGCCCCTTTCGCCACAACCTGGCTACGCCTATGCCAAAGCTCAGAATACACTCTGTTTCAATGATAATATTAGTTATTAAATATCCTTGATTTTATCTTTATTTTCCAATAATCTTAAAAACAACATACATTTTCTTAAATGATCATTTAATCACGAGTTAAGGCATTTCTACTGTTATAAAAGTTCAGACCCACGAAAAGAAAATACTTAGAACTTTTTGGAAATATGTTTTGTTTACGCTGTGAGAATATGCGAAATGCATTTAAAAACTTAAAATAAGGGAAATCTTTTCAAATTTTTCAGTTGTATTGTATTAGAATTATTGATACTAATTTTTTTATTCTGGTTGGTTTTTAAATTACTATCTCGAATTGTTTTACTTCTGGTAGTGATAGCTTAAAATAATGAAAGTATCTAGTCCATTTTCATCATTCGGAAGTGGTCTTTTAGAATCTGAATCTGGCAAATTTTTATTTTCTTAATAATATTCGTGTTTTGCGTTTTGAATTATATTCTCATTAACTACCATTATAGAAGCATGACTCGCTTCTGTAAGTCTCAAATAAGAAAAGTAAAAGTTTTAATATATTCACCCAAATTTTTGTTATAAAATTATCAACTTATATTTTGTTGAGAGGGTTATCTCATCTGATTCGACCGTTATTAGAAAAAATATGCCCCGAGAAAGACAGCCAAACTGGGAAATTTTGCACTAATGTTCTACTCTATGGATTTTGGAAGTTTATAGCTCATTCGAAAGAGCAACACTAGAGGAAGATTTCATCTGAAGGTCCAAAAGCCAAAAACTCAAGATCAAATTAGCTAGATCCAAAAAAACGTAAAAAATTTGAAATTTTTTTTGAGTTGGCCTACTTTGGCCGGGTGTACCTCGATCAATTTTTGTCCAATCTTAAAAATTTTTACATGAGTATTTGAACCATCGATCTAACTCTATTGTGTATATAAATTTAACATAATAAGCATTAATTGGGCAAAGTGCTGGTCGATCAAGTACCCAGCAGTGAATAAACAAATTTGATCGACCAGTAGTCTGGTAGATTACTGCTTACTATGTTAAATTTATTAATAGAGACTCAATATGAAGTTAAGAAATGCCGATATAAAACAGGCATTTACTCAGTTAAAAAATATGAGAAAACAAAATGGGCATAGAACTCAATAATGTTAGACATAAACCAGATTTTCACACTTAAACCCCCCTTTTGTCTTATCATCTTCTCTATCCACACCCGGGCTTATACATTTTCTAAATAATATATGTAGAAATTTCAAGTAAACTTTAAAATAACAATTCTAACTGGATTCATCTGGAATCTGCACGGGTGTATCCAATTCATGTCGTTCATCCTTTGAGACTCACAAAATCTAGTTTTCTGCACGCATTGTATAGATTTGCAATATTTAAAATTTATGCAGGATAAATAGCAGTTCGAATCCTCTTTAACTTATTACATGTTTGGAAAAAGTGAACTATGCTAAGTAGAATTTGATGTATTAATTTGTTTGTACGTAAATTTTAGACGACTGCTGATTGGAACAGGAATTTAACAGCTCATTGTACGACCAGATTTTCAGGAACATCTGCGGCTGCACCAATTGCTGCAGGAATTTTTGGTAGGTATCTAGTACTAACTCAACGTAAAAAAAGAAAAATGGTGTGACCTATTGCATTCATAAATGTTTAATTTTTAGCGCTCATTTTACAGGCTCGGCCCTGCTTAAGTCGTCGAGATGTGTTTTGGATTTCGGCTTTATCTGCAAGGCGAGTTAACTTTGGCGAATTTTGGCAAACGAATTCGTTTGGATTGAAATTTAGTCACAAAATTGGATTTGGAGTTATGTCTGCCGAAAGACTTGTTAAAGCAGCTCTGGTAATACGATTGCAAATTTTATGAAACGAAATTCTTCCATTGATTACTAGAGTACTGTGTAGTGTGGATGTGAAATCTTCAATGGTGATCTGGTGCCATGATATATCCTGGGTCCAATAATATATTGAAAAAATTTAAAATTATTTTTAAATATTCAATTTAAAAATTTCTTCAAAATGTGACCTTGTATGATTAGTTTAAAATTATCTAATTACATGTAATTCTGAAAGGGAATTTCAGTTTTGTTGCAAAAATGGTGAAAAATTTGAGATGCTGATGTGTTTAAGGCGTGCGAATTTTAGTTTTTAGATCACTTAAGAACTGGACGTTCATCTCTGGTAAGGATTGCGCATTGTAGATGGTTAACATAATAAATATCTTTCAATTTAATTCTTCTGCATGTTAGAAATTGAATTCAAAGTTTTGAGGTTCAGAATTCTGATTTAGAAGAATTTTATATATGCATTACATATATAAATATATATACATGTATATATATATATAGCATTTTGTTAAAGGATGATGTATTCAATTATAATTTTTATACTTATAAAATGCTGTAGTGAGATATACGGTATGGTGGTGGTGAATGTATTTTGTTTTTGGCTCGGTTTTGGTCCAATTTTGTACTGAGAAGGGCTCTATTTATTAAGAAGTGAACATTTGTCTATGCACTATGTTTGAATGCTTTTCATAGGTATGGCCTGGGCTCCCCTTCATGACAGAATTTTCTAGTGATTGGATAAAATCGGATCAGATGTTAACTGCTTCTGATCAAACAACATTGTCCTTTTCAGGTATATTTTTAGAATTCATTTACTGAAAAATTCAATTTTAATAAATGTCTATCTGATCATGCAACAATAAATATATAGTAGTGATAACTTCATTTGTTTGCAATTATCTAAGTTTGAAAAAAACATTTTTCAAACTATCTGACTATACTAATTAGAGTGGCAATATGAGGTACCCATGGACCAAAACCCGACCGGATAGGAATATGTACTACTCGAACCCGACCCGTACACGAAAATCTAATACCCTGATTGGAGTAACAGCAATTCATTTGTATTACTTAACGTCTTTGATCTTTCTCAAATCAAGCGATGATTAACATCAGTGTTTTTTAATAATAAATCTAATATTTGTGCCCGAACCAAACCAACCCGACAATTTGATACCCGAATCCGATCCAAAACCTAAAATCGGATCGGGTTTATTGGATACCCTCTAATACTAATTACTATCACAATATAGTAATTCAATATTTAAATTGTATTTATTTTTAAAAAAAAATTATATTTTCATCTATTTCACAATCAGAGTTAAAATCCTGCAAATAGTTTTGGCTGATATTTAGTTTCGCAATCGGTATTGGAGGTTTATGCGCTACAAACGTTGGAACAAGTGTTAGTCTCGGTGGATATTGATGTTGACAATCGTGGTTATCTTGAATTTTACTTAACATCGCCATCAGGTACTACATCGACACTTGCCAAAGGCAGGTCTGTGGATAAGTAAGTCTTTATAAAGATCGTGCTTGCATAGTGGTATTTAACTATTAAATCTGTCATACATTTTTCTTTTAAAGTTATTTTGTAATTTAACACAGGTCAACAACAGGGATATCTAAGTTTGTGTGTCACAATTTTCCTCAAAAAACCTCATCAATTATAAATAGAGATTACTATGTGCCTAAGAATTTTTATATCATTGTTAAAATCTGACATTTTTAATACAATTTTTCAGTAATTAGTATCACAAAATATGTTTATCACATTTTGCGTATACTATGGAAATCTAAATTAATTTGTTCTTTTCATTGATCAAAGATTTTTCATACACAACATATTAACATACATTGTCTATGTATTAAATAACTATTAGAGCTAACTATGTTTCACTTCATAAACATTCAATTTCTCCAGCTAATCAGAATGTCTATGGAATCTCTGATTAATCAATTGTCCTTAATGTTGTTCATTAGTACATGACGTGTGAGTTTAGAACTTCTGATTTAAAGTGGAGTTTTAAAACTTTACATTTTTTGGGTGAAAAGGCAGCTGGAACTTACTATCTTATCATCAAAAACACTCAATCCCCACTCTTAATCAATAACGCAGTGATCAACAAATGGAAAATATCATTGTATGGAAATAGTCTATTGGGACACAATGTTCAAAACCGAATAAGGTTTGTTTAAAATTTTTATATTAAAGGAATTCTTATATATTTATGACATTTGCATGTCTCATGAATATTATATTGATGACAAGTACATACTAAATATAGTTATTTAGTATGTCCTTGATGACCAAAATTATTTACATTGAGATGAATGTTTGTAATTTGTATCCATATGATTATACAAAAAACAGTTATTTCTTGTGTTATTAATTACAAAGAGTTAATTATAAATATGAAAGCTGCGAAATTAATGTTTTTATGTAATGTAAAAGTGGAGGGTCAATTTGATAATATTTTTAGATAAATCAGTATTTGTAAATTTTGAAAATACAGGTGTTAACCAAAAAATTCTGGCATATCTAAGCTTCTTCATTATATATACATGTATAATTAACAATCTAGCAATTGCTGCATTCTCCAGTTTTGGCTTTTTAGATTTTCAAATGATTCATATTATATTTGGTATTGCCTTAGATTCTTAAAAAAATATATTATTACTAAAGAATTGCATAATGGAATATATTTTTCATCTATACGATTTTACAGCTTGATGTATATTAGAATTAATGCAAGCACATTGCCGCATGCATAAAAATTGCTGGCTTTGCTTATCACTATTCAAATTTTATCGATTTTTATATTGTAATTTCCAAAAAGAAAACCGCGCTTACAATAAACATGTTTTATCTGAAAGTTAATAAATGACATTTGAAAAACCAAATGATTAACTACGGACTAGCTAATTATTTTATAGAATTGCAAAAGAAATTTACAATCGATTTGTATTTAATCAAAAAGGTTAGGGAAAAAATTTAGAAGCCATTAATATCTATCACTATATTTCAATTTCAATTGCATTTTGTAACAATGCGATAGCTTACGTCGAGTGCAAGAACTATCTACAAAGGTAATGGAAGACCCAAGGCCTTGGGAAGACCAAATCAATAGGTAGGTAAAAATGTGTGATTAACAAACCATCCATTAAAGACGATGTGAAAGGCGGTGTAGCATGTTCTGACTACTTTATTAAAAATAAGTAACTCGAAATCAATTATCATTTCCATTGAGAAATGGTTTTATTAATATTCCTTAGGCAACATTATATCAAGAAAAGACGGTCCTCAAGGTGATTCTGAAATCAACCAAGGAGGACTATGTCTGATAAGAAGTCCTTACAAGCAGTCAACTTTCGGGTCTATACACACAAAAAGAAATTGTAGGTTTTAGCACATGAATTAACATGTGAAAATATCTTATTACAACATTACATCACTCATCTGCGCGTATGTCACTACGCGTTTCACTTACCTCAAAAAGAAATTTCACATTATTATCACAAACCTCTTACACTAAAGACTTGTATTGCAAAATAGTACTGAAGAAAATTAAATAAACAGTAGCAAAACAAGATTCAATTAAACTTTTTAACCATTTCTAACACTAACCTTTTATTCTTTTGACTAGAATGTATTACAGAATGATCCACATTTTAAATATGTTGGAAGAAAATGTTAGATATTTTAAGAGGTTCCTGGATAATTTGGCATTACCAACATCAGTGCTTGGAAATCTAATAAACTTGATTCAAAGAAAATGCAATATAATAGTCTTTATATATAATATTAATGTATTTCTAATTCTAACATTTTAAATACTGGTGTTTTGCTTTCATATTAAATTTGCAGTATTTTTGGAATACTAGTCCCAACTATATTTTGGTACAGATTCATATATTTTGATAGCACTGGTCAATAAATTTAGTTGTTGTTCATATTTCTAAGAATGCTACTGTCAACTTTGGATGCAGTCTTAAAGATTAAAGATTAAGTTTTATTTTAACAGATACCACATTTACAAATGATTAAGTTTAATATCATATTATCGTTAATGATGACGTCTACGAAGCGAATCCTCTGCCATTCTATCTTCCATGATCTCCTTTCTTTCCCCCACTATATTTTTTGTAATATTAGCGGCAGCGGAAGTCATCAAAATGGCAGCTAAGAATGTGAGAATTGTGGTGCATTTCATTTCGAGTCTTAAGTACTATGATATTTTCTTGCTCTTGTTGCGACTGGAGTAGTTTACCTTAGATCAATTTGCTTAGGTTTGTGTTAATTCACACGCTTTAATGTCCTACACATACCGTGGTTTCACTTGGCCGAATTTATCAAATCTGCAAATGGAACACGTATTGGTAATAATGTAATGTTGATTAAAATGTTAAAAGGATTCAATCATGATTAATGTGTATTTCTATAACTGCAACACAGGTCGCTCTAACACTCATCAGGTGAAACCATAGATGGTCAACAGCAGGGCCGTTCAAATCTTGAGTCAACTTATTGCAATAATAGGGACAACACTTCAGTAAAACGCAGCAGTGCGCCCAAATCAAATCAAATACCCTGAATTGGGTCACAAATGGAATTTCAATATTTGTTGATACGCCTTGCATTTGTTAATTGGCCATAGAAAAATTCGGGGCTGGCCAAAAATTTATAATTGATGACATGGCACATGGAAGATTCTCCTACCTCACTTTTCCGATGTTGAGTTTTTCACTGAACTAGTACATTCTTTAAAAACTGTTTTAAATTCAAACTCAGGAGTATGAAATGCATTTTAAAGGTCTATTTTCAGTAATCAGATAGTTTATGGAGGGCCTCATCACGTCAATGAACACTCAATTTGTAGACCAAGGCCATCATTGAATACTGCATATGCGCTCATACTTATGATGTTGCTATTTTTGAAAAACAGAAAATTTTCTCAATAAATAATTTCTAGACAGTTTTTCAAAATTTTTATGAATATTTTTGTTGACTTTAAAGTAACTAAGGCTAGTTTGCAAATTTTTATTTTAATTTAGGATCGTCGAAAATGCAATTACAAAAAGTTTAAAGGAATTAATGCAGAAATCGTCAGAAGTGCCTTGTAGTTTACCAACTTTCGATTTTTCAAAGAACTACAACGATAGCTATATTTTGGTAAATGAACTTTCTATATCTTTTAGTACTGCCTAAATATTTTTAAATCTCCTCATATTCACGAGAGTTGATGAGTTTTCAACAATCCCATTGGCTTCACTTTAATGATTGCCTTTAGTACCCTAATCGCATTAGATAGTATTATATAGACATGTTTTAAAACTTGTACTTTTGTATGTAATGATGAGAATTGGATGGTTTTAAAGATTATGCTACCGGTGTGCTGGAAAAACTAAAAAATATACGATCGCCTATTTTTGCTCTAAGACGCTCTATAGGCCTCTCATATTAAAAATGTAAGACAATAAGTCATTCAATGTGTAGATTTTATAAATTGGCTGAAATTTAAAAGTGTGAAAAATATGTTATCGCAATTTTCACATAATTCACTGTATTTAAATAATGACTTTTTCTTAGAAAATAGTACTTAACAATTTATTTTCAGCATTTTGTTTGAGATGGTTCACTTTTGTCAAACATGTAAAATAGTGTAAAATTACATTAAAAAGAACAAATAAAAATTTCTGAAGCTCATACAGAGTTGTTTTATACAAATCTTTTGATAGTACTATTAGAAATAACATATAAGGGTGCTTACGTATGCTCATAAAGGAGGAAAGTGTCGTTGTTAATCAACAAATATGTATTAAATTTTACCCTTGCCAAAATTGTTTTGCAGTAGCACTTCGAATTTTGCTTACCCATTCATTAACATTTCTCTATGCCGACAAGGTCTTTAATTTAAGTTGAAATATAAAAGAGAAATTAAACGTTTATTTCAAAAAAAATTGGGAGGACCTGGGCAAGTTTATTTTATTTGAATTTTTAAAGAGCTATAAAATGGTGTAAGCCATGAAGCAATAGCAATGAACGTTACTGAGGAAATGAAATTTTAAAGAAGTTCAACTTGATGCAAGAAAATATCATATAATAACTTGTGAATTTTCATTGTATACATTTATTGCTTTAAAAACTTTCTGAATTTAAGAATTCCCTATTTAAGAATTTGTTTATCATAGAGGAAACCCCGACAGACCAAGTAGAATTTTAACTGTGTTGATAACATAATCACTGAAAGAAAAATAGGTCTACTTTAATAATTGAAATATATCGCAATTGTAAAATTGTGAATATTAACATTTTATTTTAAACTTTGTTGTGGGTTCAGAAATGAAAAACCTAGAAAACAAATATAGTGCCACGTAAAACCGGTTTATTCCTACAAAATGCATATAAACCTAGTCGATAGTGTTAATACTAACAGGCAGTATGGTGCCGTAATATCTCAGTTGAATTATACTGTATAATCAACTTGAAATTTGCATAAATGGTGAACTGCGAAGTGTTCAAACAATTTATTAAATTAACAGATATGGTAAACAGCTTCAATTAAGATGCTCTACATAGTGAACAAGGTGTAGAGAGTTTTTACCATGACTTTCAGATTTTATAAATATATATAAATGAAATGTCATATAGATAGGCACCTCATATGTTTATTGGCAAAAGTTTCAAAGGAAATAACATAGTATGAATTTCAGAATTTTTTATTTTATGGTTATTTTTCCAAATTAGACAAAAGTGAACAATCTCAAATAAACAAAATTGAGATTAAGTATTGTTAATTACTGTATATTAAGCTAAAGCACTCTAAGCATTCTAAGTATTTGAGTACAGTTTGTTATGGGGAATTAGTCATAGAAATGTTTTAGCATATTTTTATAATATTTTGGACGCTATTTTGAATTCAGCCAGCTTACAAAAATCCACATAGTGAATGAATTACTTTTTTACATTTTTAGTGAGAGTGAGAGCAAAAAAAGTCTAAAACATCCTTCCAGCACACCGTGTCTAGGCATTGAAAAACCAACGTGCTTTGAAATGACATCAAATTCTATTTGACAATTAAAAATTGACATTTTCACAATAAAGTAACTCCAAACCTAGTCAAAATCAACCCACTGGACGAAGAAAGTTATAACCGTACTTCAAGATCACGTGGGCTTAAAATATAATATTGGCTATGCACAGGATCATATGCAATTTTTTTGCAATTTCTTATTGCATAATGATGCCCACTTGAAAATTTGATCAATATTACATCATCGATACTCATTTTTAATTGAGTAGGTATGGTCTGGACTTGGAAATTAATCCAACTGCTTGATTATTACAGCCCTTTCAAACATTTTTGGCATCTTTAGGTATCCTGATCTATGTTGTATATTTTTTCTGGGTAAAATGTAGGTATTATCTAACATTCGTTGTGATGCTATTTATAACTAACAATAAGGTATGCATTAATTATAAATGTAAATCATATTTCAAATTTCATATTCAAAAGATACTTCAGTTTTGAATTATGAATATTTTAGACTTTGGCATTAGTAGAGATATTTATCTTCATATTTATGGTTATAACATTGGTGGAAGATTTATGTCTTGAAGAAAATGATGAACCCGATTGTATCGATGAAGCATTGTCAAAAGCGTGGAAATTTTTCAAAAATTTTTTTATTAGTGATAAGAAAAGCTCTGAAGAAATGCGTTTACTGCCAAATGAATAATATGCAATGTTATGCATTTTATATGTATTTGTTTAGTCTAGAATTAAATAAAGTTTTTATTGTGTGGTTTATATACTATTTTTGTAGATATTTGTAAGTTACACATAGCAAGTAATTTCTAAAAATGCGGTGACTGATTTGCATGTGTGATTTTTAAATAAACCTATAGATTTATAGTAATAGATGATCATGGACCGAATTGGGCGAATCTTAACCCGCTTTTTTAAGGTAACGTCAATTCAATACATTGGAGAATCATATTTATGTTACCCAAAATTTTTCTCTAATTTTTCGGTTTGTTAAACCAAAGTTGGGTGTGTTACAAGCTTCTAATAAGTTACACACTGAATTTGAAATTCCTAAATTGAATTGCATTTAACCATTCGGTCCCCGTTGACTTTGTCTAAGACAGTGTTGACTTTGTCCAAGTTAAGGGTTTGGGTTCAATATTGGTCCTATAAATAAAAGCTATATACCATTTCAAAGCTCTAGTTTTGCTCTGCAAGAATATCAAATAAATCAAATAAAAAAAGGGAGGTCACCAATTGAATTTTTGAAAAATAAGCCCTCAAAGATGGTCAACTTGGGTCAAAAAAATTTTTGGTGACAACATTTTTTTTTATTTTATTGCTTCAAACAATTGAAAAGGGCTTAAAAACCATTTTTGTCAAATAAAAATCATTTTTTGGTTTTTCAAATTGAACTTCTTCCAATTTTTCGCACTCTGCTGAGGGACCAAAATTGGTCTTATGCACTTANAAATGTTTTAGCATATTTTTATAATATTTTGGACGCTATTTTGAATTCAGCCAGCTTACAAAAATCCACATAGTGAATGAATTACTTTTTTACATTTTTAGTGAGAGTGAGAGCAAAAAAAGTCTAAAACATCCTTCCAGCACACCGTGTCTAGGCATTGAAAAACCAACGTGCTTTGAAATGACATCAAATTCTATTTGACAATTAAAAATTGACATTTTCACAATAAAGTAACTCCAAACCTAGTCAAAATCAACCCACTGGACGAAGAAAGTTATAACCGTACTTCAAGATCACGTGGGCTTAAAATATAATATTGGCTATGCACAGGATCATATGCAATTTTTTTGCAATTTCTTATTGCATAATGATGCCCACTTGAAAATTTGATCAATATTACATCATCGATACTCATTTTTAATTGAGTAGGTATGGTCTGGACTTGGAAATTAATCCAACTGCTTGATTATTACAGCCCTTTCAAACATTTTTGGCATCTTTAGGTATCCTGATCTATGTTGTATATTTTTTCTGGGTAAAATGTAGGTATTATCTAACATTCGTTGTGATGCTATTTATAACTAACAATAAGGTATGCATTAATTATAAATGTAAATCATATTTCAAATTTCATATTCAAAAGATACTTCAGTTTTGAATTATGAATATTTTAGACTTTGGCATTAGTAGAGATATTTATCTTCATATTTATGGTTATAACATTGGTGGAAGATTTATGTCTTGAAGAAAATGATGAACCCGATTGTATCGATGAAGCATTGTCAAAAGCGTGGAAATTTTTCAAAAATTTTTTTATTAGTGATAAGAAAAGCTCTGAAGAAATGCGTTTACTGCCAAATGAATAATATGCAATGTTATGCATTTTATATGTATTTGTTTAGTCTAGAATTAAATAAAGTTTTTATTGTGTGGTTTATATACTATTTTTGTAGATATTTGTAAGTTACACATAGCAAGTAATTTCTAAAAATGCGGTGACTGATTTGCATGTGTGATTTTTAAATAAACCTATAGATTTATAGTAATAGATGATCATGGACCGAATTGGGCGAATCTTAACCCGCTTTTTTAAGGTAACGTCAATTCAATACATTGGAGAATCATATTTATGTTACCCAAAATTTTTCTCTAATTTTTCGGTTTGTTAAACCAAAGTTGGGTGTGTTACAAGCTTCTAATAAGTTACACACTGAATTTGAAATTCCTAAATTGAATTGCATTTAACCATTCGGTCCCCGTTGACTTTGTCTAAGACAGTGTTGACTTTGTCCAAGTTAAGGGTTTGGGTTCAATATTGGTCCTATAAATAAAAGCTATATACCATTTCAAAGCTCTAGTTTTGCTCTGCAAGAATATCAAATAAATCAAATAAAAAAAGGGAGGTCACCAATTGAATTTTTGAAAAATAAGCCCTCAAAGATGGTCAACTTGGGTCAAAAAAATTTTTGGTGACAACATTTTTTTTTATTTTATTGCTTCAAACAATTGAAAAGGGCTTAAAAACCATTTTTGTCAAATAAAAATCATTTTTTGGTTTTTCAAATTGAACTTCTTCCAATTTTTCGCACTCTGCTGAGGGACCAAAATTGGTCTTATGCACTTAAAACATATACCATTGGAAAGCTCTAGTATTAATCTACTTGAACATCATCTTTAAATGATGGGTTTAATTTTTAAATTATTGAGTACATACTGCCTGAATATGGTCAACCGTAGAAAAATTTTCAAAGGAAAAAATAATTTTTTAAATTTATAATTTTAATTTTTTTTGATATTACGGGGTAGGGTTAGGTACAGAAGCATAGTTTCAGGATTTGACCCCACCCAAGAACACTTCTAGGAATAGTAAACATTTTGAATTTTTTCAGTGGACAAAGTCAACAGTACGTTAGACAAAGTAAACACTTTTTCGGGGACGGATTATAAATATCTCAGCTGGTATTATAGATATGACTGAGCTTTTTTGCCAGAGCATTCCTAGAGTAACCGGGGTGCCTAAACTAAGCCAACCCTGGGGAAAAAATAATTATTTTTGGAGATGTTGGACTGTTGACTTTAGCCAGCTTAACCATAAAAATCAGTGACATATTCCATCCCTTCCCATGTTATTCTCTTTATAATATCAACGTTGGATTCAGTTTAAATAAAATTACTTAATTTATAAAAGTTAATGTTTAGTCTCTACTAAATTGGAGTACATGTACAAAGAGACATGCAAAAAGACAGTAATTATTGATGTAACTACAAATTTCAGTTGATCCAAGAACATGACCAAACCTATATGAAATCCTTGCTGAATTCTATGCCTAAAAGAATTGCAGCTGTTATATCCGGCATAGGTGGTCACACTAAATACCGACGTATTTGTTGACATTCATTGTAGTTTTATGAAGAAAACAAATTTTAATGTCAATTTTGTGTTTTTTAGATAATATATATTCTAGTTCGTTACTGAAATTGTGTTATTTTATATATTACGTTAAACATTCACAAATCAAGTTTGCCTTAACTCGGTAGCGATGATAAGTGAACTTGTGATTTGAATAGAAAAAGATGCAGCTTTGGAAACTTTGGAACCGGAGTATTGAATGGTTTTCAGTCAACATATAAAGCTTTTTTTCATTTCACTTAGTGCAAAAAATCAGTAGAAAGCGAATTAATTTTTTGGTACTCATCGGAATATTCGAAATTTACAGAGAAATATAATAATTACATTGAATTATTAAGCTAAGGCTTCAAAAAATATTTCTGTAGATCCAAAATTTCATTTAGTTAATTTAATTGCAAGGAATTTCAAACAAAAGAACATCAATGATAACTTCCAAGTTGAGGTCCCCAAAAAGTAATGCATAAACCAAATCCTAAAAAATCTTCATCAAAAATTATTTTTGAAAATGCGAGGAAAAATAATTATTTTTATACTGCTCATTATTTTTGTAATTATAACTGTGAATTATGCAGCTCAAATTTGTAATAAACAAATTGTAAAATGTGTTCACACATTGTTTGATCTGATATTGAGTCTATATTAAAGAAACTACTCTATAGAATTTTAGACTACCCTGCAAGATTAAATTGTAGATAATTTTGATTTTGTGCATCTATTGATAAAACGTGAAATAATTACAAATCGTCCGTTCTTGTCATTTTCTGTAATAGGCTAATTTAATTAGTCTTAGATCTAAATTTTCACGTCAAAATTCGTGAATGAGATTATGGAGCTCTCCATCGTCAACGTTGGTAACATACATGGAAGGAATCTTGTAAATATATTTGTAATGAATGATGAACAACCCCGTATTGCTTCAACGGCAAGAGCAACGAATAAGGCAACAGCTTGACATGTTTGGTTGCTATTTGTAATTTCGGCGTTAATACTATTAGTATATAATTGTTTCAGACTGCATCTGATTATTATAATTTTCCGCGATTTCACTTTGTGATATATTTAGATCTTATGGAATACCATTCTAGACCAGTATATTTAAATGTACTAGACACGAAGCACACTGTGCAACGACGCTATTAAATAGATCCCCTCTTTTCCATTTGAACATGCTTGATTAATGCGATCTATAACAGACCTAGGAAAAGCAACTGAAGCATATTAAAAGGCAATTCGAATACCAAGACTTCTAAGACAAAATTTAGCTTGAAGTCTTTGACATTGAGATTTGCATACATTTTCAAGGCAAGTGTACATCAATGTTTCAATCATGTGGGAATCGCTAGTTCAAAATAAATACATAATCTATGACAAGCCAATATAACAGCGAATAAATACCTAACAAATTTATTCATTTTACATATATTTGCATAAAAGCCTTTATTTATAACAATAAAAACTGCTAGACTACACTGTACATCAAAATAATAGCGAATAATGCACTTCATGTACTTGCAAATTTGTGCTCATTCTACAGAAATTTTTCAAATGTAAACTTTTTTTAAAAAACTGCTTGATGTTCATGTACATGCATTATATATAACACTATTCATATTTTAAAATATATCTGAATTTTATATTTAATTATAAAATTCATTTAATAATTTTGGATGATTTAGCGCTACAAAGCTTAATTTTATGCATCGGTTGTAGCTTATCTTCAGCACTAATTTAACATTTGACTCAATTACCATTTCTTTGATTCTCTTTTAATACTAATGTAAATTAGCAAGTAATTTGATTAAATTATCATACTGGTAAATTTTAATCATACATCTAACCGTTGAGGCATTGCGTACAAAAGCTTAATTGAAATAATAATATAGAAAAACTTGTTTTGCGTGACCCTAATCATAGTCTAGATTTACTCAAACAAAAAAATACCAGCCTCAAAGGAATCATGCTCTCTCTATATATATATATATATATATATATATATATATATATATATATAGA
>CABFPE010000016.1:1633734-1655183 GCA_900660155.1 Hofstenia miamia | reverse complement strand
TATATATATATATATATGTAGATGATCTGTGACTATGTGATTTAAATCTGTATGAAATTATATAGTTCTAATTTTATGAACACTTTTTTAATAATTGATGCTTGTTATAAATTTCGGTTTTTTTATTCTATATCGCATATGTATTTAAAGGAGTGGTAGAATTAAGAAATTAGGAGTAGAGTAATATGTGATCAAAATTTTTTAGAAGAAAGCTTTTTAAAACTAACTACAATCTATTCCAGCAGGGATAAATATCATTTCTAATGTAGAAAAAAACGTTTGTTTATTGCCTATCAGTACAACATGGTTCTATCAATTGTATCAACTTACAAAATCAACTACAAGTTAATTTGCCATGAATGTAATTTAATCCTTTCCTGGCCAGTGACTACAACTAAGTGCTAGTACATATTTAACACAATTATTTGAACGTATAGGTATTAACAAAAATACCTAATCATATTTTGATTATATAGTTTAGATCCGGATTGTTGATATATTCTTTGTGATGAACAGTGGCCATATTACATTACATGTCAATAATATTTTTTCACTGGAATTAACATAACCTAAAAATTTTGCTCATTGGAATGAACAGTGTCCAGAGAAAGGCTGAAATAATTCCGGTAAATACAAACTTATAAAAAAACTAAAATGTGAGACTTTCTTGTTCAAAACTTACACATATTCAGTAATGTTGAAAATAATAAAAATTTATATTTTAATTAACCAATTGCATAAGTACCCATTGCACAAAATAGCACCAAATAAAAAGACACGAATACGAAAGAAATTCCTTTTCCTTTTACGAAATCTAAAAAATTTTCAATTATAAATAATATAATAATTAACATTGTATAAATTAATTTTGTAAATTTATAGATAATTTTTTATCACTGTATTTTTTGATTTTGTAAATTACTTAAATAATTGAATATTGTAAAATTAAGACATAATAAAGAACGTTGATATAAAAAAAATTATTGATAATTAAGACTTATTAAAATAAAAATTGAATGAAGTTTACTCAAACATATAGAGAAGGAACATGGCAGAATCAATTTTCACCATAAATTAATAACGTCTAATATTTTCAACTTACAAAAATCAATTTTTTTATATTGATATGTCTTCTAAGTTTACTGTAAACAAGGTATCGCGCAGATATATTTTGAGTGTCATAAAACCATTTAACCTTTTTTAATGGCTTCTTGAAAAAAACTATAAGCACCTATAACTCATGAACTAATAAATCTATTCAAAATATTAATGCAACAAGAAAGATGGAGTGGTGTCTTCTCTTTCATTTTTACTCTCAAACACGAACCCACACTGTCCCAATGCGAAACTCCATTGCCTAAATGCTCCTGTAGCAGACCCCTTCTACGCTGTTACATCTGACTTTGTACATGGCAACCTTAATGTGTTTGGGTGGGACACCTACATAAAAAACACTTAATATTTGTTGTTGTTCCGATGGTATTCCCGCCTCCTGATTACCTGACCATTAGGAATTTTAAATAAAAAATAGTGAATATCTTCAAACACTCTTGTACACATTTTCTTGGAGTATGTTGACTTTATATATCAAATCAAAAACAAAACATAGCAAGTCACACATTTTCTGGATCACTTTAGAATGGTTTTTGCAATATCTTACTCTGTCAATATATACAACAGATGTGGTTACATTAACAGCAAATTAGTTTCTAATTTTAGCTATGTCAAAAATTTAATTAAATAAGATACTTTATGAGGTTGTTATTGGTTGTAATTTATTTGTTAATAAATTTATTTTGCGGTACATCGCCTTTATATAAGGATTAATGCTTTGAATGTTTGAAGAACATTTCTAGTGCAATCATTTACAAAACTTGAGGTTTAACCTAGATTAAACTTCATCAGATATGAAACAGTTCAACTAAGGAGGATCTGCCAAGGCTTACTTTAATTGCAGGTCAAACAACGAAAGTAAGCAAGCGAATTGGGTTAAATTTTGTTCAAAATAAAAAAATTCACAAAATCCCTTTACTTTTGTGGCCTCAACAATCATTCCATTCGCCTTGAAACAAAACAAAGTGTTTGACAAGCAAGTTAGAGGGTTTCAAGTAAGAAATGTCATATCACCTTACATCTATATTTACGCTATTGCAAGTTTAAATTCTGCGTTTTAAATGAGAGTCAAAAAATTGATTTTGAAATGTTGAAAAATGAATTGTTTATCAACCCAATTTCTACTAGCATTACTTTTATGTAGCAAATCGGTTTAGCCGCATTTTTCAACAATTTTATTAAATGCTGTTAATAAATATTGATGAAAGCCTTTTACATGGCACATTTATTGGGTTTTACCCGCTCATGCAATCATAAATATTTGTGCTAAAGCCTATTCGCGTGCCTGAAGTACATTCAAACCTGAATTTCTTTTCAATGAAAAATTCGATTTTAACAAAAATATTGAAATTCTTTCCATACCTAGTTTTCAGATAATGAGACGATCTAATGCCCAGGGTAACAACCAGGGCTGTACTGCTAAATAATTAACAGGGGAGAGGGGCTCTAAATTTGAGCACTGTATTTTTATGTCATACTTTCATTACATTTAATTTCTTAAAAGATGAAATACAACGCCCCTCATCACTATATAACTTAAACAAAAGATAGTGAGTCCCCAATGAAATTTAACAAGGTGGCCTGAACACCCTGGTAACAATAACTAGTCGCGTATGAATGGGACAGCGCCAGGTCGTGTTTCAAAAAAGAAATAGAAGGAGACAATTTTCTATCTTGTGGTCTTTCCGGATTTAACAATCTTCATTAGTTCATGAGTTATAAGCGTTGAAATTTTTTTTGGGAAGTCATCACGGCTTTCGAAAAATCCCTAGTGGAATTAGTGTTAATGGTAGTTTTTACTGATTATCAAAAACGTAAAATGTTTCAAAAAGCATGGCGATGTGCAAAATATCAAAATCTTCGATTTGATTACTTAAAGCGACTTATTGCATCAAACGTTGCAAATCGCACTCCGTGATTGCACATTACATTACAGTAGACTTTGATCTGACCCATTTGTTGGGTGATTCTGAAAAACCGAATTTAGCAAAGAACATGCCTAGGTTCCACCTTTATTTTGTAAATTGTTGAATTCCAGTTAATTAAACGAATTAAACGGACGGATATTATTATATTTCACTTTCAGTTTGGCTCAGAGCTGTAGCCGGTCCGGGCTTGAGCTAAAAAACTAAGAATGAAATCTTATAATGATTTTGGTGTAACGAGTCGGGCCGGGCTGGGCCCTATTTTTTCTAATTCCAACGGGCCGGGTTGGGCTTGGGTAATGGGTTAAAGGGCCTGGGCTTGAAATCACGGCCCGGCTACAACTCTGGTTTGACTACAGCACATCAATCAATGTCCACAAATCAACTTAACAACTACTAGAAATAAAGGACTAAAAAACAAGATTCCGTTTTGTTCCACTAGCTAGGATGCATGAGAAGAAAGAATTTACAAAATTTAATTATTGCAGTATTAACATTTTTTTCTAAATTTTATGCTTTATGAAAATTTTCTCTTAACTTTTGTGTTAGCATCATTTTATTACTAACGTAGTAACAGATTCAATAGTACACTTGCCACCCAATATCTAATATTTGTTTTAAAGAATTATTGTAAAGAATAATGTATTAAAGAAGAAAATAGGAATTTACGTTGATAGCTTGAAGGTATTTATGAAGCAATTCTAGTTTTTCAGAATCAATTTCTGCACTTACAAGAACAGCTCAATCTCATTAGCTGAAAATTCCTGTATGCATACAGGAAATTAATGTAATGCAACTGTCAAAATACGAATAGCTTCAGTTTTCATCATATAGGATTGATCATGGTTATATTATAATAGTAATACTGTTTATTTGTTTATTTATAGATTAATGCTGAGATGCGAAAATGATATCCATTTGTATTTTAGGAATGATAGTAGCATTTCTGATACACTCTGCTTCTTTTAAGTAATCAATCAAACTGATAGTTTGTTTCGAGCAGAATTAGAAATTTTTATTGAATTTTATGAAATTACTTAGTCATTTACATTTACGCGATAATTTATACATCACAAGTCATAAATGAACCAAGTCAGGCTTAAGAGACTCTTATTAATGTGAATGGTATGTTATATGATTTCATGCATACTTTCAAGGAAACAAGCTATAATTTTGTTATTTAGAAGATATTTAGTAATCAGACAGACTCAATATATGAAATAATTGTTCATATTAGTGTACCTCGTAAAAGCTAGTGAAAAAACTAAATACTTACTGTATCACTGACTTGTGAAAGAGCTTGGCGCGCAAGATAACGTTCACGCTTAATTTTTAGATCTAACTGCTGTGGAATATCTGGAACAATTACGTCAATGAGAACGCCGACCATGAATACAAAGTGCTAAAAGTAAATACATTTTTACTCTTAATGACAGCGTTCAGATTTTTAAAATTAATTCATTAAACGTGTTGTTTTTTAAAGAAAATATTTAAACAGTTAACCTTTATAAATGATACTTGACTTTCTTCTCAACAAGTTAGGCAAATTGTCTTTGCACTGTCCATACTACTACCTTTGTATTATTTCTAACAATCAAGGAGGAATTTCTTTTTAAATAATCAGAATAGATAAAAAAATTTATGAATGAGCGAGCATGCTACTTGAAATGGCCAATAAAAATTATCAATAACTTTCTTAGTGTTGATTTCGTAGATATCAGAAAAACAAAAGCCCATCTCCATTTTTACTCATTCTTCATAGGTTGACATTATTTCTTAATGTACAAGCTCTTACAACTCTCAAAAGTATTCTTCCCGCAACGTATTTTTGCAAATATTGTCTTAATGAGCAGTGATCAAAAATACTTATCACTCGACTTAAATTTTTTCTTATATATCTACTTCCAAGTTACAGCTCCGCTCATTATGACTGATATTAGTATTTCCTTCTCTAACAGATTTATAAAAATATCCTGTTCAAATTTACTACTTTGAATTCAATATGTATATTTGATAAGCATGCTTACTTCAAATATTATCATGAATATGAGTTTCACAGCAAACAGATTCCAGAAGTCTTTTGTGAGATGCCCTTCAGGATCACGGAAGCCTTTATATCTAAATAATGTATATTCTTTCCAAGACAATGAAAAGAAATGTCTGCTTTATAGACTAGCAGAGTTTACTGTTTCAAGGACGCGCTATTTGAAATAATATACTCATAAGAACATGTGAACAAGTCCCACGTAGCTTCAACAATTACATTATAGTGTTAGAACAAAAGATGGAAAGCAATCAATCGCTTGCTACGGTGTAACATTTTCCTTTGAATTTTCTGGTCAATTATTAAATCAATGTTGGCTAGTATATTAGAAAAGGAGAACTTCTCAACATTAAGCCCATTTTATCATTTCTTAATTTCGATTAATTTTAAATACACAAGATAATAAAGATCTCAAGAGAATCGCAATCAATTTAACGGTGCGTCATACTTCACTGCAGAACATATTAGCTAATTAAAGAAATCTTGAATTGCAATTAATGAAATAGAACTTCGTTTTGTCATTTAATGAATACACTTTAACTGAATGTTAGTCAGCACATCTATGATAGATCACAGCAGCCTTCAAGTGAACTTATCTTCAGAAGACAATTGAAATTTTCTAAGCAAAAGAATAAATGCTTTTGATCCTAGCAGTAGTTGTTTCCAGATGATTTACCACATAAAATGATAATTTTCGTCTGCTATATTTGCATTGACTCGCAAAAAATTCATTAATAAGACTTCAAGGAAATAAAATTCCATAAAGTGCTGACTTTCTTTAGTGGTGCAAAGTGACATGACGGACTTCATTGATTTTTTAAGATAGGCTCATTTTGAAACAGGTCAATTTCGTCAGTGTTTATATTTTGTTTACTGGCTGAAGTCGCAGCAGGCTCAAACTAAAGCAATGTTAAACGACATGTATTATCATGAATATGCTAAAGAGAGTACTCAAAGTATAATATTACCCCATTTAGAATTTAATATTTTTAAATCTAAAATAAAAAATTATTCGTCTTCAGAACATCTTGCTGTATGTTCATGCAAAATAAAAGAATTACCTGCACATGTCCGGCTCTCCCGGATGATAAACCGAAAGAGTGAAGTTTACATAGCCTTCTAATGTACCATCCCCAGAATATTTGTAAAACATACGATTTAGAAAATCTGATGTGAATGCGATTAAAAAGGCCTAAAATTGAACTAATCTTTAAAATATTCATATTTTAGTTTGATATCACAGTTCATAGTACATATAATTACAGCTAAAGTTCTGAGGGGAAAAGTAGAAAATCTTAACAACAGAATGTGTTGGAGACTGTAACATATTTTTGTGAGGATTTCTGAGGTAAATAAACTTTATTGTAAAATTTTTCTTATGAATTGACTAACAATATTAATATTAAATCATCAATAAGGAGTGCACTTACATTTGATAGCACTGCAAGTCTTGAAATAGCTGCTAGTATCTCATACCATATTCCTAAATTTTTCAATGATGGTTAGTAAGTTATTTTAACTTGAAATCTATAGACCAATTTTCTCTTAATGGCCGGAATCAACTAATTCTACAAATAAATTGTGAAGAAAGGAATTTCAGCTTCATAATTGTGTTGTACGAAATCAAATATAGATATGATAATTAAGCGAAAAGTCAATGAAAAGTTACAAAATAGGAAAATTTACTACTAAAATCAAATGGATTTACTATATAAACAAGGTTTGTAGGAGCACATGCAGGCTTAAGCTATTTCTATTTTGTATATTTTAGTTTACAAGAATACTTGATATGAGAACCAGATACAAATTACTACAATGCAGTATTATTATCACCTGAATCTATTACAAAAAAATTATTTTGCTTATAATCTACAGAAAAAGTAGGATGTTTATTAATTTCTAATTTGCATTATTTTCAAATGAAATATTAAAAAATAGCTAATTGATGTTTTATTACATCAAAGTTGACTATTCAATCTATATTTATACAATTTTTGCTAGAAATAGACATTTACAAAAATAGAACCCTTAATATAAGGTAAATGGTTAAATGACATAGAGTTATGTAAAATAAAAATAATTTTTAAAATTTGAATACTATGTCATGCAATTTATCTTTAATTGTCAATGACTCATTTGCCATATCAATAAATTAATATTTATTGTTAATAATTAATGTTATTTTAGCCAATGTAATATAAAGACAACGTCCATCAATTTTGGTTTGTAAGGAAGAATTTTTTTAAATGCCCCACCACCGCCCCCATAGTCATGTGTTGACAGCTGCCCCATACCATATGGTCCAACGCTTTATATTCTTTCGCCTGAAATTGTCCCACAAAAAAATCTGTTTCAAAAACTAAACGATAACCTATTGTCTCATATTTCTTTTATGACAATTTTTATAACACTACACACACCACCATTGAAAAATATTTTCAATTCCTTACTGCTTAGAAGATGCAGAATAATTTTTCAAGCGTCATCTACTATTATTTACAAATGGAGATTTAATCTTAGTTTTATTTAATAAATTTATGCAAGAGTAATTGCACTCCTTCCATTGTAGTTGCAAATCAGATTTCATTGGTACTATTGAATGGAATCAAGTTTCATCAACTAAAAATACATGATAAAAAAATTTAAAATTTCCTAGTAAATCCAAATTTTATCAAGCAGGGGAAATTTTAAAATCTCTAAAAATGACAATTTCTTTGATTCAGTTTTTTTCAACCCAAGAATGTTTTTGCCCCACTTGCACCAAACCCGTCCAACTTCATCTTTGGTTAGGATATTGAAAAACTTTTAGCAATTTATAAGCTTGCAAAAAATATTTCAATTTCGGTTAAAATTGATCCATTTAGCGGTTCTAGAGTTCGATTTGCTGCTACGTAATAGCAGTAAAAATACTGTCATGTAGAAAATTTGAATACCATTAATATTTTGTCTATCTATCTTATAAAAAACGTGAAACAATAAGAAATTTCTATTTCTGTAACGGGAGTATTACTATATTTATATGTTTGATTGACATTGGATATCATTTCGTTCAAAATGACAATTTGCTAACAAAACAATCATGTTTTGTTATTTTATATTAAAATTTCCAATGGAAGTTAGCGACTAAGCACAATGTACGAATATGCTTCAAAAGTAACAACAAAATTGTCAATTTGCTTCAATTGTGGAGAGAAATAAGTTCAGATAGTAAAACTGAATTTTCCTCGTTTCTTAGAGACGCATCAGTAACAAAAACAGCTTGTTTTCAATAGCAAATGTAAATTTTCAAAAAGCCTTAAAAGTAGCCCATTGAAAATGATCTATATGGAAACATTCATTTCTAATAAATCTTATGTTTGAAGTACTTCATTGCAAATTAACAACAAATTAATGTTTGATTGTAAAGTATCTTAAAATTCAAACGTCGCTTAGAAATGCTTTAGTATTTCCAATCATCAAATCTTGTCCTAGCTTTTATAATATTTTTAACATGTACAAAATCTATGACTGGCCAAAGCTTGCGATGGATGCCACAAACACCATTGCTTGCACAATTTTTCCAAATATTTTTAGGCTGTGAAGTCTTTACCCTCAAAGACTCCAGACTTATATTATTTGAAATGTATATTATTGAAATTCTTTTGAGACATGAGAAGAATTGTTAACGACCCAAAAATTGAATTCCTGAGCCTTCACATTTTCATTTACAGCAATTGATTTGAGGTTGGTGTTATTTCGAAAAGAATATAACTATTTAACTAAAAGATACCTATATTATTAGCTCTTTCTGCTACTGCTCTTCTGACCTGACACACGTATTTATTGGCATCGACTCGGATTTCCAGCCAGTTGTTGAGCAGAGCAAAAAGTGGTGCTAATGGAAAGGCACATACGAAGATAGTGATAAAGCCGAACTGGAGAACTAAATACAATTAGTAAAAATAATTATATTTTGTCTACGCAAAAAATATTTCAATGTTATGAAGAGGTTACATGTTTCTCTGTTACAAGGCTCATAAACAGGATTTTCTGCAGAGGGGGTGAACAAATTATTGGGAGATAAATAATGTTGCAAAGCCTTGTAGAACCTATCAAACATATTACAATAATGTACCCTAAGGTACTTCTTGCCATCTTATTTTTGCTTTACATTTTTAAACGAAAATTATCAATTCTGGAAGGATTAACAGGAGACATTCTCCCAACACCCACTTTTGATATATAGTGTTTATGTAATTGTACAGACCAACACAAAATATTAAGTCCATGATATAACTGGCTTATAATTGACAAATTATCATGTCACCGTAACGGATACTCTTTTGGCAAATAAACCGCTTAGTAAAAACACAACCATACATTAGCTATTAAATAACTTGCCCATTTCCAGGTATTCTTCGAATAATCCTGTGTTTTCCGGAAGAATATAGTCTGCCTCCAATCGCTTAAATTTAAGATTCTCTGCAGATGTACTTCTGGCTTTATGACGATCTTTTGTGAATTTGTTATAGTATTTCTTTACTATCCTAAAATGATATTTGGGATGTTGTCAATAAAAATGTAAAATTTATAGTCAATCAATAATGAAAATAGAACAATAAGGTTTAAAATAGGAATAAAAACGAAAAATAATCACTGTGAAAGGTAAAAGTATTAGTGCTAGCGGAAAACCTTAAATTTTACAACGAATAACTTCAACTATTGTCTAAATTGATAGTAATGACATCTTTGCAGAAAATAATAGTGGAACAATTATAAAATAGTGTCTTCAATAGCTTTATTTGTTTATCTGCCATCCAAACCTGCTGCACATATTTACAAATCTGCAAAAATATATACACAATATTTACAATATACATATAGACATATTTACAAATTGATAATACATACAACAAGCAGGACACAAAATAAACTAAGCTACAGATGTGTAATGTATTGGAATTCTTTGCCAGATATTGTGGTAACACTTAAAATATTTGCAGAGTGTTGATCTTCGCAATTTTTATATTTTCAATTAGATTTTCTCAGTATTAGAGTGTTGATTTTCTTCTTGTTTACTTTCTGCTCGCATGTCACTACTGCTGTCTGTGACAACATCAGCCCATGCCAGCGTTCATTGTTCATTGTACAACTATTTCTTATAGTTTGATTTATAATTTTGATATTTGATAATTTGTACAAATTGTTCAATATAAATATATTTATTTATTTATAAACTTACGGCAATCCAACTTCTACGGTGTTGTTTACAATCTGCTTTCCTATCATAATGATGGCTAATTGGGTGGCCATTTCCATCAAGCAGTCTCCATTTGGACAGTCCTCTAATCTATAGTTGAAAACTGTTTGATAATGTCCAGGATAACCAACAATTCTAAATTAAAATATGTTTATGCTTTTAGAGATTTGAATTTTCAAATACTGAACCTTGCAGTAAATGTCATAAATTTGCATTTTGTTAAATTTATGCAACAGACTTGTCAGCAGATTGCATTCAGAAAGCATTTTTCACATTTTACTGAGAAATTTTCGTTGATTTCCTGCTATGATATTTAATGCCTCTCTATATTTTGACGTAGTATTTTATGTGTAACATTAATTCGAAATAAACATTGCTAATAACAACCAAAGACGCGAGAAATAGGGGGCAAAAGGAGCAGCTGCCCCCAACAATTACGAAAAAATGGAAAAATATGCAGATTCAAAATTCTTTATTTAAAAAATTGAAAATGGAACCACTTCAGTTCATAAGATGCCCCCCAAATTTAAATCATTCTCACGTCCCTGACAACAACAATGCTCCGATTATGGAAAATAATATAAAAAAATTGGAATTTTTATGATTATAATAAAATAACATTTAGAGGCAAGATTGTTAAAAATATTTGAATAAAATCAGAGAGTAATTCAATAAAATTTAATTCCAACATACTGTAGGTTGATTTTTTGTAATTAATACAAAAATCGATATGAACCAATAACAATAAAACACTGTAAGTTGCTTTAAGTAAATTACCTGCTTCTTTGCAAGATGATATTATATTCTGAAAAGTTTGTATAAAACTTAATAGAATATCTGCCTATTTAAGAGCATTAAGCCAAACGTTTGTATAATAATAATGCAATTATCATAAAGCAAAACATTTCATTATTAAGGTTTATAAATATATATAGCATATGGCTCAGTGAGTTTGAAACAAGCTACAATGTTTAATATATAACCACTAGAAATTGAAGGAAAAACAAGGATTTTTCGTTATAACATAGAATTTATTGTAAAAAAACACTAAGCTTTCTAATATTTCATGTGTCCACCACCGCGAGCGATTACTGCAGCTACTCGTACTTGGCTTGTACATTTCGTGAATTTCGTCATCTTCATTCCATATATTTATAAGAGAAGATGTTATTTCACTCTGAGAATGAGCTTTGGAATCTCTGAGTCTCTTTTTCAGAGTGCCCCACAATTTCTCTATTGGGTTCAGATCGGGGGATTGGGCAGACCAGTTCATGACATTGAGGTTGTGCCTATCAAAACAAGCTTTGGTTCTGCGTGAGTTATGAAATGGGCATTGTCTTGCTGGAAAACACCTGAGCTATCTGGAAACCATTAAGCATTTGTTGTCTATACTATCTTCTACAACGTGCTTTTTTCCAATTCCACACCAAGAAAAACACTACCAAAACATGACTCTGGTTGGCAGTTTTGTCGTTAACTTGCAGTGTTTGTCAATTAGAGACGTCATTCAGTCGCAAATGTTCCCCAATTCTATTTGAAATGTTTGTTTACATTATAATAAATTCAAAAAATGTGCAAGGATTTGGTTGAAAGTATGCCAAGACGAGTAGCTGCCGTAATCGCTAGCTGTGGTGGACACAAGAACAACTAGATTATAATCTTGGGTGGACATATGAAATATTAGAAGGCATAGTGTTTTTTTACATATTTTCCTAATCCTTACGATAAATTCTATGTTATCATGGGGAATCCTTGTTTATATTTCAATTTCAAGTGATTATATATTAAAAATTAGCAAATTTCCGCTTGATACAAACTCGCTGAGCAATGCTGTATATATATTCATATATATATATACAAAGCTTTGTAAGTGCATGCATGCACTAGATGTTTGAAATACTCAATTGAAACAAAGATATGTCTTGTAGACTAATATATTATGCTTAGAATATATAACTTATTGTGCCGGTTACTAACTTTCCTTTGAAAAATGCGATGTAGATAATGGACGAATAAAAATTGACGAATTGGAAGACAAAAACTTTGAAAGTAAGATTATTATCATATTCTTCCTGAGTGCGGTGCATTTCCCAATCATTAAACTTTTCAGCGACTTTGGTATACACCTAAATGAAAATTTTTTAATATAAAGCACTTTGATGTTCCTCTGAGCTATTTGTTCACAATGTTTTGTGTATATTCCCATGAAAATGTTAAGTCTAAGTAAGTTTATTACACAGTAATTGTTAATTAATGTTGAATCATGCACATGTTGTCAATACTTCATTCAATATGGAAATTAATTCTAATACAGTCTTAGGCTCGGCGGTCAACTGTCTCAAATTTCAGTTTTGCTTTCAATATTTATGCAATAAGCAAAGTTATAATTGCTGTTTAATTATTACCTGTCCTGCAGCCATGATAAGAATAACCTGAATACAGGCTCCTGAACCACTTGCTATGATGGAAGCTTGATTTTCAAACAAATGAACTTGATAAAGAGCTGTGATCATGAAGCTTCTGTAAACCACTACACTGATGACAAAAATAATAACAACAGTAATCTAAAATTTTGATATAAAAAAGCAAACAATATAAATTCTATCATTAATTGGATAAGTTAAAATCATATTTAAAAATGTTGATTAGAGCAAAAAACCGTGTTATAGTCATGTTTCAAGGTTTAGTGTTGAATAATGCGTAATGCACATACTACAAAAGGTTATTGATGAATTTCTATAAAGGATTTTATAAAAATTTTATGGAAATTTGAGTTTTTTAAATATATTTTAAAATATACAAAGCAGAATTTTAATAGTGTGGAAAGGTATTCAATTGGATGTCACCGAGGACATTCAACTTTATGTTATTTAATGTTCCTGACTTTTCTAGATTATTTCTTATCATTAGTCATTAAAATAAATTGTAGTAACTTAAGACAGCAATGTGGTAGTTATTTGCGACCTACAAAGATGTTTCTTCATTGCAAGATTTGTTGTAATCATACAGAAATCTTGACGTTTTGCTTAAATAGTCTAAAACAGCCTTGCAATACATCTAACTGTTAACTAATCAAATGTGAAACTTCTGAATAAATTCTTTCGGAATTTTAAAATTGAACGATGAAATTTGAGATAATTTTAATACAAACCTATAGCAATCTATTTAATCTAACTATTACAGTTCATGCGGTAAACAATTTAAATTTATTATCTTGAAGAAGCAATAAACTGCGAGCAATAAAATCTCACCATTAGAAACAGGACAGATACTCCGGACATCATTCTAGCGAGTCGAATTTGCTCAGAAAAATAAGGCTCTAATTGTGCGGTAATGGGATTCTTCCTCATTTCTTTTGATAATGCTGCATATTGAGGCCTCGGATTTTCCTATGGGAAAAGTAAGTTCATCATTTTTAAAAGAATAAAAAGCTATACATTGTCAATCAAATAATGATTGGACTCATTTATTAAATGGAATTTACAAAATTTGAATATAAACTAGTGTGTGATTAGTTAATGATATACAAAGTAGAACTTTTATGCTTGACAAGAAAAATTTTTAAAACACGAAGAGGAAGATTGCCTCAACAGGCCATTTAAATTAAATAAATAATTTATTTTGAAAATAAGGTTTGTACACAATTTCTAAGGAGAGCACATATTTCTTGCGCATTTGCAATATTATTAAAATTCGAGGGAAATTCCTTATTTAATGAATTACATTATTACGTATAGCAACTTTGTTGCTTGTCAAAAACGAATTTTTTTCTATTAGAGTAATGTGGGGCAAAAGGAACGTGGGGAAAAAGGAAAGAATTTTTTATTTTAGTATTTTATTAGCTTCGGGTTAATAGATTTGCTGAGTCATGATGATTAAAATTATTTCCCGCCTCTTTGTTTGTTGGAAATCGTATTGCTTTCATTTTTAAGTGATTAATAAAGAGTTTTTTGAGAATTTAAAGTCAGCTTCTGATAAGAATCGTTAAAATTTGGAGAGAATTATAATATTTGTTAAGGGAAATTTCTTCTGTTTTAAGGCTTTGCTACATGGCGATTTTCATGATTTTATATTTTTTATTATATTTGTTACTTCTGAAACTACTGCATTGCAAGAAGAGTTTCAATCTTCTTGGCATTTTTATTTTTCAGTGCATTAAAAATTTGATCTAGAGATGGGGCAAAAAGGAACGTGTGTTTTATATTCAAGCATATAATAACCTAGGCAATATTTTATTCATCTCTTAAGGCATTAAATATTGCCCAAGCAAAATCAAAGGAACAGTGGGTTTTATGTTCAGTTTGTAAGACATCGGCTCACAGTGATTGTTGTACATTTCTAAAAGGCATAATAATATGTGATTTATGTTAAGAAGTGATTTTTTTCTTATTTATAACTGTTAGATTTCATAGCTACAATCAATATTTATAAAGAAACATGTAATTATTGCTTTAGTTTCATTACACTTTATTTTACATTGCATTTCTTTGTCTCTTTTAATCCGTTCCTTCTTGCCCCGCATATTTGGAAATCTGAAAATTCTGGCATTCTTATTTAAACCAATATTTTGACAAAAATATAACTTGAAACAGGTCCATTTTTTTGACACATTACTAAATATTGTTTTAAGTAGCTAAAAAAGAAAATCTATCAAATGTTTTATTTTAAAGTTTTTATTGACCAAAAAAGGTCTAAGTGTTCCTTTTTGACCCGCATTACACTAGTTGGAGGTATTGAAATTATTTGAAATTTTTTATATGCTGAAGAAGAACTTAATAATCGATTTCTTATATTTTTGAAAAAAACACTAAGCATTTGAAAGATTTCGAAAAAACAAATAACTCAATGATTTACTTTCAAATTATTAAATTGGCTAGAGTTGAATAAATATTTAAAAATATATATGGTTGACCTTTCAAATTTCAATATTACTTGAATAGACTATTATTATTGGAGAAACTAGTTTATAGTTCAGCGGTTTTTTGTACATCACTAAATTCATTTTATTTTGAATTAATAATTCAAGCAGAGAAATGAATAAATATATAAAACTATTAGATTATAAACATTTATAAGACATAAATGTGTACTAAGTTTCTATTTTTTAGATTCAAAGGAAATATAGAACTGAAAAAATCAATGGTTCATTTAAAACGTATAAATACATAAATATTACATTCAATTTCTACTCAATCACATTTCTGATACCCCTCAATATTTATATATCCCTGGTCAAATAATTTACTAAAAAATTTTCATTTTGCGGAATACTCGAGTAATATTTCAAATATTTTTAGGGATTTTAATGTTTCTTTTGAAAAAATTATAGATAACAATCGATTTGATAATTTTAATATTTTTTAGATTATATGCAAATAATGTGATTTAGATGGTTAAAAAATTATTGCTCAATTATCTTATTAGTATAATCCAATAATCACCAAAAATGTTCAACAAAATTTCACTTTCAAATTTCTTAATTAGCTAACCAAGGTGGACAAAATATTATGTTCACAAACAAAATTTGAATGTTTTTCATTGTTATTAGGTCCGCTTTGACATGTTGCCAAAATTGAAAAATTTTGAGAATTGAGATTGAATTCTTAAAAAAATGTGAAAATATGTCTAGTTTATCATACCCATGAAAAATATAAAATTTTATTTCCATCTTTGTAAACTAAAATTTTAGTAAGTGCAATAACAAATGCAGTAGTAATCAGTCCAAATTTAAACGATTTCCGGGCAGCATCTTGATGTTGGAAGACAAGAGTTAATGTAGGAAATTTTATTGAAAGAATAACGGATATTATGTAAAAAGATAATTGCAAATTTGCCGCTTCACGGGAGGAAATGCAAATGAACTGGTAGGTCTTAAAAGTACACAATTTGCACAATAGTGAAAAAAATACACGTCGAAGTTAATAAAAGTTTATTTCAAATAAATTTGCTTTTATGATAGGAAAATATTGTGTGTGCGTGATAATGCGAAAAATTATTACAAACAACAGAAATGCAATTCACACAAACCAAACTAAAATTCTGATTAAAGATATCATACTAGCAAAGCAGCATAATGCCAAAAGTGCCATTTTTTTCTTATCAAATATGTTACAGAGGCTTTGTTGTAAAAATGGTAGCATTGCTTATTCGGTTGAACGATGTGATACTTATATGTCATTTTACGAACTAAGTGGAATTTAATAGTGCAGACTAGGGCTATGCATAGAATATCCCAAAAAAGCGTTTCACTGTGCTTAAGGCGAGAAATAGTGCAAAAATGGAAAACGCATTCTTTACAAAACAATTAAGATTTTCTTCTGATGCCTGTACTTTGAATATTTTTGGCTAATTTGAGCCATACATTGTAAAAAATAGCAAAAGGCGGCGAAACCATGTCGCTTGAGTATGCAATTGCATACCCGAGAATGCTGTTGGGTACGCAAAGTATACCTAAAGTAGTCAGTTTGATATGATTAGCATTCAAAAATAACTTCATGAGGGATATAGTGGAGACTAATAAATAAGGAAAGGAAAATATGCACTAAAAACAAGATGAAATATGCATTTGGGGGGGGACAAATATGCAGAAATTTGCACTTAAGTGATTGTGGTTGAAGTGAAGATGGGAATCTTCAATGATTTTATTAAAACACTTGCAATCAAACAAGTAGACCCACTTAACCTTAAGCAGCCTAGCGTCGCTTTTAAAGGACAAACCGTTTTTCCACATTTACAAAGAATTTTCTCCAAACCTATTTCCAAATTTGAAAATCTTGGGGCATGAGTAGGTCTATTAGGGAACATACATTAATGCAATGCTGAAAATATCTATTAAATCTTATTGCTGTGGCAGAGATTGTTGAATAGATTAATAAGTTTTCTTAGAAATGTTTGAATTTTTGAAAAAGATTTAAATTCCCTCCATACTTAGTGCTGATGTTTTAGAAGGTTTTGAACTCCTGGAGGCAACAAAGAACTTTGGCTGTTTCTTAATATGTGCAAAGATATTCCAAACACATTGAAGAGTGCCCTGCGCAAAGTCAGAGGTCGCGGGGCAGAAAGCGTTTAAAATTTTTTTATAGGATCATGAATTTTTTTTTAAAAATCACCAGGCTGTTTAAGGCCAAGGCGATTACAAAAATGGATATACTCGTGTTGATATTTCATGCTGAAAACAATCTCGTGTCCAAAATGTTTTGATAAATTCATATAAAACTTCAGTAGTTCCATATTTGCCTGCTGTGCCTGTTCAGCAACTGAGCACAAAATTTCAAATTTGAGGTGATGTGCCTTAATCACAGCATGGTAATGCATTCGTATAGGAAATGGATAGATAATTTTAATTATTTTTAAAAATTCCAAGAATTTATTAGTGCCATCTCACGTGGTAGTGAATTATTCGGACATTTGCAAGCTTAAAATTACTTTGCACTTTAATTTTTTTTAATACTGTATTAATTTTCAAGTATTATGATATACAAAAATGTATTTCAGCTGGCAATTTATCTTTTTTTGGAAATATTGGCTCTGCACAAAGCCTGACATTTGGAAATGACAGGGCAAGTTGTAAAAAAGTTTTAGACTAGTTGCATGTTGTGATTTTTTGCATACCCAAGAAAAAATTTGTTCTGCCGCCACTGAAAATAGCCTTACCTACTTCGCCAAAGTCGACCACACTAAGTAGTTATTATATTTTATTTACATATGCTAATATTTTGGTACAATATAGCAAAAATTACGGCGTGAAAACTTAGTTATGCCATAATGAGATAAGCATATTAGCATATGGATACATTACATTGTGAAATACTTAGTGTTCTACTATCCGTGTTCAATTTCAATGTAGTAGGTAAGGTAATTTCTGGAATACATATTACTTTGTTTGGATAATGAGTCACGTGATTTACTCAAAATACCCGAAAATACTCAACTTACTGGCTTGAGCAGAAAATATTTTTTTTTCAAGAAGAATGCGTCTTTTTCATTTTTGGATAATTTCTCACCCTAATAGCAATGAAAGGCCTTTGTGTAATATTCTATGCATAACTCTAGTGTAACCTTTGGTGTTATAAAAAGCTACCAAGCTATGGTATCTAACATACCGTAAGGTCTACAAAATATGATAATTCATGATATAGAAGCAATATAACAACAAGCCCTACGTTTTAATAATGACAAAATGCTAAAACAAGCTTGCAATATTTTTTGAAAGCAATGCAAATGAAGATAAATATAAAAAAGCTACCAGTAATACTAAGAAATATTGAGTGAAATAAAATTACTAAGGCCGCATTTAAAGAAAATTAAAATCAATTTTCTTTAAAAATGTCAGAATCCAATTAAGAAATATTCTAAAGACAACTTCGTGATTCGAATTTGTTAGTTGAAATATTAGACTTATTTACATTTGACAGACGTTTCCTTAATTTGAACAAATCGTTGTGTTCTTAAATTTCACCATAGAATTATATTCTGCAATTTTTTGTTAATATTAAAATTACACTTTACGTGTCTTTTAGCTAAGCTAATCTACCTCACAGCAATGCAAACTTTTTGTTAATATAGAAGTACTTGTTTACAGACATAAATATATATATATATATATATATATATATATATATATATATAATATATAATAAGAATAAATATTTTTATCTTAAAATCGATAAATATCATTTTAAAACTTAGTATATTTTCAGAATCAACTAAATAAATTATTAGGACAAATAGTATATTCGTGTTTGTAATGGCTGTTTCTGACAGGCAGTTGCCTAGATCCAAGTGCACTATTAATGTAGTCAGTCCTTTCAAGAAGAATTATTAAAAGAAAATGAAGTTCTCTATTCTCAATAACAGTTCAAAAAATTTTTTCATCAAAATTCCATTTTAAAGTTCAATAAGATTATAATCACAGTTGATCTCCAATTTAACAGTTTTTCATTAATTTCTTGACGAGTTTCCAATAAATATAGAATCTGCAACAACCTTAAGTATATATATTATATATATTCGTCTAAAAATTGTACTATATTTGTTTATTCGTAGTTTCATTGGTATATTTCAAATACTTCCTTATTAAATGCGTATTCAAATTATAACTCGCATCTTGAAGCTAAATTATTTGATTGCTTTAATAAATTGAAGACAAATAAGTATATAAAGCAAATGTTAGCTTGAGCCTTTGCACCATTTGTTTTTATTAATACAGATTCGAATCACGAAATTTCACTGAACGAAGTAATATAACTGGAGTACATCAAGTTCTTGAATAAATTAGAGTTAATCATTTGAATAAGTCAAGGAAAATTTACATAAAACTCAAATTTTAGAATTAATAGGAAATATTCGAGATAAGAAAACGCCTCCAAATAAACGTATCAACAGCAATAACATAAGCATAAATAACATAGTTCACTCAAAAAATTATAGATGTATTTACTATTACGATACGTGTTAAATAAATAAGTCAAGTTGCAATTTGGTTTTAATTTGCTCGATGCTTTTACTGATGTCCTTCCTTGTGACAATTTCAATCTTTAGTCAAATAGCAAATATTTTAATTGGATACACATCTATGGATTGGAACGTTTTTTATCATTATGGACACTCGGAATTTAATTGCGAATTTGACGTTCAGAGTTGTGCGACAAAAAACTGAAAATGCTAAAAATCTATTTCTAAATTAAGCCTATCTGCTTTTCTAGTTTATCATTAAATGATTTTGACAACTCTTTGACTTATATTTACCGTTGTACCAGTCAAAACTATCCGTTTTCAAAGTTTAAGGTGACTGCTACATGAAAAAATATAGACCCGATCTTGCTCTAATTCAGTTCACAATAATAACAGAGACTTTCATTGACATAGAAAGTTTGTTAAGAAGGATGTATCTTCTATACACAAGTTTTAAGACCTGGGTTCCAAATTTGTGATAAGATACAATAAAAGAAATGCAAACCTCAAGTGGTGCAAAGTCGAACACGTCCCATCGATGAGCCAGTACTGCCGACGTTCGCTTCCAATATTCCAGAAAAAGTACTGACCAGAATGAAATGAAGGCTGCATAAAAAATTGTATACCCATTGTCAAATAGATATGCTATCTAAAAAGAAATTAATAGAGTGGTTATATTCGCTATGTTAGTAAATTAATAATTAATAAACTCCAAAATCTTGTAATTTAAAGATATTTTGTATAAAAAATATTTTTTAAATGGTAATTTCTCTCAAATCGTGATTTGCTTTACAATTTTTTGGGAAATTTTTCATAGAATGTGCATATGTTTGTAGGTAGACTCATGAAGCAACTCCTGTTTCGTCAATTTTTGAAAGCAATTTATAATATAACATAAATTAGACACTTGGGAAAGCCAATGGCTTCTAGAAGCTATAAAAGACTAATTTGCATCTAGTTTTATATTTGCAATTGTGTTTTCGATTACCTATATAGCTATAGATAAAATGAAATTCAGAAGTAACCCACGGGTACAGCGGGTCTGTACATGAGCAGTTGTTTGGGAAATTGAATTTCTATAAACCCTCATCGAATGATTAATTATGTCAACTACAAACAACACAAAGAAGAAATACAGACTAAAAGAATAATTTTATGCATAACAAGGAAAAGCCTGTGCTTAATTTGAGGGAATAATGCTGTGACTGACCAACCTTGATATTGGAACTTTAGGCCTACTCGCAACGCTTTTCCTGCAAACAAGGTTTGAAATTAATGATAATTTCGTCATAACCAAACGCTTTACATTTTACATAGTTAGATTTATTACTTACCATCATGTTACTCATAAATAAAAAATAATAGAAAAGCAATCTGGAAATTTAGGTTTATCATATTCAGTATATATTTACTATATTTCATGCTGTATTACACAACAATGCTTGTATATTTATTTTTACTCACCCAAGTGTTGTAGCAGTTATCCTTTAGCTCCCATCTCGAACATTCAGGACACGCTGGACACATATAAATGCCGTTTGCATTGCATACTTGCTCTCTATAATGGGAAATCTGCTATAATATTTTCAATTTTGCAAAAAATTAAGTATTTAAAATTATCATATTGAAGAATATAGGTGTACAATATATATATATATATATATATATATATATA
>CABFPE010000016.1:1550163-1591488 GCA_900660155.1 Hofstenia miamia | reverse complement strand
TATATATATGCCTCGATAGATTGGGATGGTAGCTTCTTATAAAGATGAGAAAAGTAGTCAAATATTATTGTTCTTGAAGAGACCAAATGATAATCACATTGTTGGTCAAAAACTGGCGATTATTTTGTTACAAGGTAAGCAATTGATTTAGTAACTTTGATAATATCAATGTAACTGAAAGAATTAGTGGCTGCTAAGGTCAAATTAATCAATAACACTAACATTTTGAAGTGAAAAAGGAAAAGGCTATTGAAGGATAAAATCTACAAAAATCCTTTTGTGGTTAAAAGTGTGTGTTTAATAAAGAAAAAAATAGTTAAATAATCAATTAAATTTAGTAAACATTTTTGACCTCGTATTTGTTAATTTGAGAGATCAGTATGACTCCTTAGTGGATTTCTGTTTGAAGCATGCTATACATTTGAAATGCTGCACATATTTATACTACTTAGCACGTTATGTAATTTAGAAATATACAAGAAATTCAATAGTTTTGCAAATATATGCTCTATTTTTGTGTTTATTATTTCTTAGAGAAAAGATATATGAAACAGGATACGCAAATTTGCAAGGATGTACCATGTATCTAGTGTTTACCATTTTTATACGAACATTGTCATTTATGCATTCTGCTATTTAAGACACAGCCCAAATATTTTGTTTAGCTTTTGACGTTTTTCGTTTTATTCACATGAGCCATTACAGTATTATGAATACAAACTTTCCATAGAACAACTGTTGCTGTTGCGCTAGAATATTGAGGTCTTTTTCGATGATAACGTTATAGCATCCCTGTATTCAATAATTATCATACGTGATGCACATCATATCTCAATATTTTTATAAAAAAAATATGGCAGCAACCTTTAGGACAATAATTAATTGCAAATTTACAGTATATTGCTCAAAACAAAAGATAGCAAATTTTTTCAAGTACCCACGTGAAAAATGTCAAAGCCCAAAAATATTGCATCTCCCTGAGTTTGCGCACAGTGGGCCTCAATAAGACTTGGATGGTCTATCATTAAATAGGCAAGATTAGTTGTTACTTCCATAAGGTCTTAGAGCTCCTTTCCTGATTACCTGAACATTAGGCATTGAAAAAATTTGGGTGTATTTTTTGAAAAATCCTATTTTTTTGAAAAATCCTAAATATTTTCGAGTATTTCAGGTTCAGGTTAAAACCTATTACTTGTTCGAACAAAGCAATTCATTATTATAAATTTGCGCCAATAAATGTGTATCAATATTTCTAAAATATTTTCAGATTACTTTTCATCCAGTCAAAAATGAATAAGTGCCATAGAAATTTTCTGATGCATTTGCATGCACAATGCGCGTTTTGAAGTGGGCAGGTTTGGGACGACAGCCCTTTTTTAAAAATCTATCGAAATACTATATGAAATTGCCAGTCTTTTATGTGAATATTGCGACAGAAAACAATTTTCAGTGATTTTTCATAAGATGAAGACATTTTTTTTCAAAAAAAGCGTCTTAAAAGACTAACTTTCACGTCATATGAACCTAATAAATCATTGCACTTTGCAGGAAGTCATTAGATTCTGCAAATAAATAATCGAAATCTTCTAGTGCTACGCCTGTTATGTACTTATCTGAAAAGTGGTTTCATTAAGTTTCATCCTGCGACTACAAAATTGTAAACGTTTGAAATTTTATATTCTAAAAAATTTGCAAATATTTAAAACTAAAAAACATTTTTTGAAAAATTATTTTAAAATACAAACTAAAATTTGAACACAACCTTGGATAAAATCAAATAGTGCCTCAAGTTTTTTTCCAATTTATCGGCATCCTATTTCACTGTATTTAACGGATGATTGCTCTTTTTCGAATTTGGTTATTTATTTAAAATTCTAAGAATTAATTACTTTTGAAAAGAAATGCGTTAAGTAGAAATAACTAGCAAAGAATTGAAAATAAAATCAAATGTTTAAAAATTTTAATTACCAATCCAGTAAGCAAAAAAAACTTGTTTGTTTTAATGAAAATCAATTTCTTTTAAAATGGTTTCATTAAATATTCATAAGCATAGAGTGCTTATTAATTGATTCAGATGGATTTTTACTCTGAGCAAAATGTTATAATTAAAAATTCATCTTTTACTTGGCAAGCGCTAAAAATGGTTGATAAAAAATAGCGGTGATCACCTGTCGTCGAGAAACATTTGATAAAGAGATCAGAAATTAAAATAGATTATGTTACACGCTACATCATGGACTACTAGAATCCGTTATGGAATGACATGAAAATGATATTTCAATATATTAAGAAAGCACCTTGCAATTTCAATCATCTTCAGAGATGAGAGCATTGATTTTGATAGTTTTATGTAGGTGGTGTTACTCCATGGCTAAATAAATTTACCGATCTGCAATGATATCGGAAAATTTTCGGGTAAATTTACATATATTATTAGCGTTCCAAGGGTCTAGAGACTCATTTCCCATTGCCTTAATTCAATATACTTGTTTGGACTACACTAAAAAGTAACTCCCTTGTAAAAAACATTTAAATACTGTACTCATGTGACTGGCTAAGCTGTTGAATTTTGACTTCATATTTGCTATTCAAGTATTTCTAATATGAAAAATAAGCCTAGATTCCATGCATCTTGGTAAAATGGTGCTCAGAAAATACATGTATATCAAACAAAGCTCCAAAGTTTGCTGAAAATAGCAATTACTGATTAGGGAATTGTATGCGTCGCAAATGAAATTTACTCTTAGACCGATTATTAAATTCATTTTTTATGAAATTAAGTCGCAAAGCGACACCGGTTCTCTTTTGTGGCGTCCCCCTGGGTGACTTTCGGTAACTTTGATTATCAATCAGATATTTGGTTACACTTTTTCGCACAATCAACTTTTTTTGACATATATGGCTAACAATATAATTATATTATAATATATTATTGCGGAATTTTCAAAAGGAATCATTCATCTGAAAAAACATAGCGCTTTCCAATTTTGTTATTTATTAACACATATCGTCGTAGCTCCCATTGAAATCTATTGTCAATAATATTTTCGGAGCCCTTAAAAAATTTGACACTAGGATAGTGAACATAGAAGAGAGATTGAAAACTCCTATTTTCGAGCTTTATGGTTTTCGTGTTTGTAGAGATATCTCATTTGTGCTTATCTGATTATCATCAAAGTTCAATGCGGGCTTGATAGTGATAGTAAAATATTATGGCTTTCTTTGCGGATTTGAATATAGAGATTCGCTTTTTGTTGATGCTTAGATATAGTTGGTTGATCACCTATGCTAGAATAGATCTCCTTTAATCTTTCTTAGCAAAATTACTCTTAAGCATAAGGAGATAAGAAAATATTTAAGGAACTGTATCAGTAAACGATGACTGATAGATCATTAACAAAAGCTAAGGGGGTTTTCGACAGCATGAAATTAAACGAAGATAAAAATACACATAACGGCGAAGGGTGTATAAGAAAGAATGCGCTCAAAAAATTCTCCATTTTTGAAACATCTTCAATACAAATGACTTAATGACATCACCAACCGATGTTGCACCATTGTTTTTACCTTGTCAGTAGGGATAGCTGAAGATAAAAAATAAAGGAGCATTCATATTGTGATTATAAGCTACACAACATCTGGAGAACTTAATGTTAAACTCTAAAAATTTCACTAGATTTACCCCTCTGGTACAGGGAAGGTAAACTAAGGACGACTTTTTTTACAAATGTACAACTAAGAACATGTGTACATCGCAGAGTTGGAATTGACTTGGGCCTAAAATTGGGTTGGGCTGGGACGGGCCGGGGTTGGGCTGGGTTTGAGCCTAATGTTTTAAATGGTATTTGAAATACAAGAAAAGTTCATGAAAACTTAATTCTAAATATAATCAACCCTGCATTGTCGGCTGGTGAAATATTTCTAACATCTAAATTTTGTCTGTTACTAGCAGAAAGTATTTCTGAAAACTCCCACTTAGTTTGTGTTGATGTAAGGTGGCAGAGAATTAAATATATAAGAACTGATATGTTCTCTAAATGATAAAAAGGATGATTGCAATCCTGGTAATAAATAGTTGTGGCAATACTTATATCCCTGAGTTAGTGGAGGCGGTAGGAAGAACTTATGAAACGTGACATATATGATACCTTGGACGTAGCGCATAGTACTCAGCGGGGGTTGCAATATTCAAAAAATAGTATTATTATAATAATGACTCTAAATACGTACCAATATTTTTTACCTTCTGGTATTCAAACTACCTGAGTATGCTTAGCGCATGTTGCAAGCATACATTTAAAGATTAATAAAAAAAAATACAAACATTATATTTAATAGCTTTTAAGGGATATATTGTTTGGACATGCAGGAAAGTATTATTTTCCTTAAAACATTACATAAATTGTTGTAGTAAAAGAAATTAACAACATCTTAAATTAAATTCGTCTAAAACTTGTCAAAAAAAAATTTTAGTAAAACTCCAGCAGTTTTGTAGAACATGTAAAAATACATTTACAAATTAAAAGATACACCTCATTTACATTGTGAAATCTGATTTTTGAGATTTTAATAGTTTGTGAGATAAAATCGTTTAACACTTTTAAGAAGTAACCCACAAAAGCAAAAAAATTATAAGTAATTTAAAGTAACTCAATGCAAAAGTTTAAAATAATTTAGAAAATTTTTGTCATTGTTAACATTTGTGAAAATGCACCACATTCAATATTATTCAGGAGCCAAAGGCAGGGGTTCACATCTGTTTCAGGAAGGTTTGAACTCCCTACGTCGCAGGCCTACGCTTCTGTATGACACGTTTATTGTATTACGGTACGGTTAGCAGTGCACATTAATAAATACATTATGCAAATTATCCAATCAAATTCATGGTGTAGTGTTTGTAGGCCTCCATAAGACAAACGATACTATCAGTGGCAAAAAGAAAAATAATTTCTGCCGGACCGGCTTGGGCCGAATAATTGGTATTTTGAAATGGACAGGTCCGGGCTTGGGCCTGAATAATCGGCCCAATTCCAACTCTGGTACATCGTTTTTTATAAATAGGATGTTAATACGGAAGTTAATAATGACTGTATACATTTGAATAATTAATTATGGCATGACAGGCATTTATTAAAATATTTCCTGGATGTAGCGATAAGTTTAATCAGCGATCCCTGGAGACGCCTGATTTTCTATGGAAAAACAAGGAATTACCAGTAATGACTAAAGGCATTTTAATGGGAAAAGGCGTAACATTCGATTATGCTTTTTCTTTATTAATGAAGCAAGAATTACTAATACAAATTACTCCCTAATACTTTAAACAATGCCAAGTAAGTGAAAAGCAGGTAGAGAGAAAATAGTTTCAACTACCAATAATGGCGTCAAACAATAGTCTAGATTCGAAAAATTTACTTTCCTTGGAAATTGTTGAAATTTTAATTTTTTTGATAAAGAAATCTTCTCATTTGTACAGAGCGTTGTTCGTTTGAGCATCAACTACCAGGTTGAAAATTTAATAGAAATACATACTTTAAAATTCAGTCTCATCAATTATGTGTCAATAATTGATTACTAATAAACTTTTAAACTATATGTCTTAAATCATCTTCTGGAGTGTGAATGGTTCTCTGAACTAATCCATAGAATTGAAATCAATTTGAACTTTAAAGTTCTTGCAAGTTCTTGCAAATTCCAGTCTAATACTTGAGATCAAAGTTTAAGTGCATCTAAAATTAGAAAAAACTTTATGTTCCATTTTTAAACAAATAAGTTGTTCCATTTTACTTTTTATGAAGAAGAATAAGGGAGAATATCATGTATTAGATGGCAAACGGTACAGATACATTGTTCCCCTAAGACCACATGAGCCAAACATCCGTTCCAATTTGACCCCAACTTTCTGAAGAAGGTGTTCATATAGGAACAAATTTAAAACAGAATAAAACCACCCAAAAATATTAAACTGTGAAATTCAGCTTCTGATTTATATCTCTACTAGCTGTAAAATCAGGCAAGGGAAAATTTGGAACATGGGAAACATCAAATTTCAAATCATTGTTCTCTTCAAAAAAGCTTAATTGTGAACAGATAGCAGAAATTAATTTTAAAACATAACGCCGTAATTATTTTTTGCTTCATTATCATTGCAAAATATCATAATCCGCCTCTGAGTAAAAAATTCTGGTTACGCCCATAAATAATGTCCCAACGGTCATTCGCCGTTAATAGTAAATTGATGCGATTTGATACTTATGCGATTGCCTTTGCGGTAGAACATTTCTTTCAAATTCCTTCAATGCGATTTCCTTTATGCTACAAGCTTTTCAATATAAGAGATTATAAATTCATGTATCTCTATGATGAATCTTTTGGCAGAAAATTTCCGACAATTAATATTTTATATTCTCTTACAGAAAAATAATTTGTTAATTAATTATGGATGTCCCAATCTATTATGTTTGTAAAGGGAATTTCTCCTAAGAAATATATGCAATAGTACGTAACGTATCTAATTCCTTAAGTAAGAAAGCCGTAATTTACAAAATCAAATCTTTTCTGCACATTAATTCGGTTGATGATTTCTCGTGCTTTGGTCATCAGTTCATCTACAGTGAAAATTCTAAATTGCTCTGGCAATCTCTTGGGCATAGTAATTTATTGTCAGTTTGTCTTAACGTTACTTCGGCAAAATGCAGAAAGCTTTTGTATTTATTCTAAACTGAACAATACCATCACTATTAAATTTTGAATACTCCTTCAATAATTATACATTGATAGTGGAATTTGCAAAGTTTAAATAATAGGTATAATTTTATTGTTCTTGATCCAAAAATACATGCTAAAATATTTTGAAATCATATTTCGCACTTATAGGCATAGACTTAGAGTTAGAGCTGATGTGGGACAATTGGGTCAGCAAAGTATTTCTGAATCTGATTTCTGTCGTTAACTGGGTCAGATATTCAGTCGTCATTTTAGATAAACTCATCTGATGCTTTACACTATCACGTTTGTCACTGCGTATAACTTAAACTATTTTTACAACACACACAATTTTTTATTCCACTATCTATTATAATAAGTCTTCATAAATTCTAATCTGTTTAAATTTTCCGGTGTAGCATTTTATCAAATATAGGGCTTTAAGTGTTTTATATATAATACAGAAATTTGTTTAGCTCTATCTACATCATATGCCTAACCTAGATGCATGATTGTATTTTTTGATTCAGAATTGCTCTCTGCTTTAAGCTCTTGTAAATTTTATGAAAAAATACATTTCAATTTTTGAAATAATGAATACAATGCTATGATCTTTAAAATCATACAGTTCATTCCTCAACATATTTATATTTGATTATGTATGGTCTCTCAACATTTAATAATTAAAATCAACAATGACGATAAGATGCTAACATTTATAGCGTGATAGGAAACTATTTTGCCTAAATTTCATCATGAGTATGTACTTAGTTCTTTTATAATAATTCGAAAATTTCATAAAATTTCTTCTATGAAGGACATTTCAAGACATTATGTCAATGCTTAAATGTATTACTTATATTTGTAGTAGGATTCTGTGGGTGCGGGACCATTCACTTCCATGGAATTTACTCATGAAAGTCTCATGTGGCAGGAGGTTGGGATAAAATATTTCAGTTGGACTGGGACTAACATAGGATTGCGACTATAAATGAAGAAACTGGAATAAAAAATTTTGAATATTATCATTATGTTTGCCAAATTTGAAGTTATGCTGTCGGACACAAGCGACTTTAGGCTCAGAAAATTTGGTGGGTATATTACGGGACAGCACTGGGAACCCACTTAAATTTGGGACTGGGATCAACAAAACTTCGGGTCCAAAGAGCTACTGTTCGAAATTTTTTGATGCGTTGGAGGAAATAAGTATCTGGCTGCTCTCTCAAAAAAACTCTATAGTTACCATTTCAGTGCTTGCGAAAGGGCATTTAATGACCTAAATGAAGTAGCCATAGCTGGCGGCGGTTGTTTTTCTAAAAATTGTGGTTGGCACCAAATCATGAAAATGATACCGCAGCTGGTTGTGAATCGTTGTATTACAAACTAATAACAAATTGAAATGAATTACTGAAAACTTTAGAATTAGAATTGAAATGAGAATTTATGAAATTAATAAATCAGTAAATTACATCTGACTAACAGATAGATAAATAAAATATCTCAAGATATCTGTCTGGAAACATTTAAAAATGATTGGAAAGCTTGGAGATCTGTTCCTGGGTTTCGTTCCCACAAGTGCTCTGTCGCGTAACTTTCTCGCTTGAGGGTGATTTCTGTAAATCAATCGATAAGAAATAGTTAGTAATGGTGTCAATAATTAACTTTAAAAAAATTTTGAATAATAAAACCTTGAAAAACCGTGATAAGTTTTCCAGACAGGGTTGGCCTACGGCTGCAGTTGCAAAGCACCACGTGATTCTGTATATTAACATTTTCAAAGGGCAATGCAATTGTCTCATAGTCAAATCAAAGATGTCTTTGCAAAGCTGTCAATTTGCAAAATATTTGCATGATTAAAACAAAACTGTATTTGTGGTCATTAAACCTCAATTATGAGGTAATAATACTGATACTGTGCTTAAAGGAATGTCTTCAGCAAGTTACAGTCTGTCTAAAAGTAACATCATAACTTTCTAGAAATTGTCCACTTTTAGCCAACATCGCAACTGTGTTACCCTTTTTATATCCTAAAAGAACGGCACCAGCTTCAAGAGCATGCAAAGATTTTGAAGGGTAACATCCATTATTGCCGTATACTAGTTCCAATTTCAACTTACAATCCTATAAGAAAATCAATAAGTCAATCTGTTTAGTGAACAATATCCATGTTTGTCACTCATTTCTAAGCAATTGGAGACTACTCGCTATGAATTATTGATGTGAATCCAAACATAGAGAGGCACTTTCATTAATCAGCAAAGTAAAAACTCAATATATTTGGCTCAACTATCTCAAAAAAATTTTTTACATAAGTTCAGTAATGTCATAACTAATTTGTCAGTAAGCGACTAAGAATTAGAATTGAGAAATGTATGCAGGAAACATTAGCAAAAGTATTTTATTTCAAATGCAATATAATAATTTGGAAGAAATTCAGTTAATCACTTAAAGCAAACCATACAAGCAAATGAAGCCTGTACAACATATTTACTCAATATGACTTAGGCACATTGACATTTGAGTTCTAGAATTAGATTCGTATGATAAGTTAAATTAATCTTCGTACGATAATTTAAGTAAGCAAGTTTGAATAAGGAATTATTAAGATAAATCAAAAAATTACATCTGACTTACAGATTGGCTACTGAAATATTTTAAGATATCGCTCCGGAAACGTATTTAAAAATGTCACACAGACGTTCTGTGGCGTAACTTTTTCTCTTGGGGGTGATTTCTCTTAGGTAATGATCAGCGGATGGTAGAGTTGTGGATCTCTTGAAACGACAATTTCTGATATTTGAATATTCATGAATTCACAAGCACTTGCAAAACTACACATAATTTAAATTTGAAGGTAATTGATGGCATGCTTGATGGTGCTTGTAGAAACAGACTAAGTATCAATTTATTTTGTGTCTCATTTGACCCAACTGCCAGATCATAAACTTTTAGCTCAATAATTCATCAATATAATTTTGAAAATGAATCCTACAAAAACTGTTATCTTTACAAAACATTCAACTAATGACACTTTCACAACAAATTACCAATATAAAGGGTTGTAGTTACAACTTCATTATTTAAGGTGGTAGTAAAAAAATGAAGCAAAATTCATAATTTCAATGTACGTGCTTAAGAATTTCTAATGAAATAGAATTAGAATCGTCACATTATTGCAACAAATATATAATAGTTACTTCAAATATGTTACAATTTGTAAAAAGTGTGGTAATTAAACTGGTAGTAATAATTCAATATACTTTCTCATACAAAGCCATATAAAGTAATGATTAACGTATACTTACTAGTGATAAGTTGTTATTTGTTTTATAACTGTTTTATATATGTAAGCATGTAGTTAAATAAGCTACAAAGCAATACATAATTACCGGGTATATGCAGTGCAGAACACATTCAGTTTCAATCGAATTTCAGATTTATCGTTTGAGTGTTAAATTCTTTGACGCTCATGTGCTATCGATTATGTTTTTTACAAGGATTTTTAGTGTTTTCTTTTGAACTTTTTATAGTTTCAAGCCCTTAGGGGATTCGAAAATACGTCAATATTATGCTATAATGTTTTGTTAAAATAAAAGTTAATTTTTTAAATTGCATGTTTGTATGAAATTGACAAACTAATTCCAAACGACGGAAGATGCAACACACATTGGATTTGATCATATTTCACTTAGTGTAAATAACACTAACTACGTCACTAGAGAATTTTTACACTTAAAACATTTCATCAAAGTGCTAACTTAGTTATTATTGTAAAAGAAATGAAATTTGAACAGCTAGGTAAAGTAGTTTTAAACTGTTATTAACTTACTAGTCTAGTTAAGAGTCCTTTTTAATGTTGGAAACTGAATGATTTTAAATGAATATAAAGTATCACCTTAAAGAAATTATAAATAATAATAATAATAAATCGATTTTTATGAAAAATACTTAAATGCGAATCGAAAGGTGAAGAACCTTGCCACAAGGTTTCTATACAAAAGCCAAAAAGTCCAATGAAAAACTAAGGGAAATCCAAGCATTATATCAGAGGTCTACCAGTCTAATTACTAATTAGCTTCAATCATTAATTTTTAGCCTTAGACAGAAACCGATGAATTTAACAAATATTAATATAACATGGATCAAATATATATATATATATATATATATATATATATATATCAAAGTTTCTATTTCAGACGTCTTGTTTTCACAAAAAACCGGATATAATAATGAAAAAAATTGCTACACACCTATTACTTTGCAAGACTTGTATTTAGACAAAAACAGTTGGTTATTATATAGCCCGCACCCTTATGCTTAAAACAGAAAGTACTATTTGTCTAAATTCGCTGAATATAATAATTTTCCTTGCACTAGTCTTCAGCCAATTAAAAATAGTATATTACATGTAAGGCATAATGTTTAAATATGTATACAGAAAGCGACACCTAGGACATTTTTTAAATTGTGTGAGAGTAGGATTGTATCAAGATGATAATAGTAAATGAATGTGAAATATAGGTTGGAACAGAAGTGTGATAAATGATAGACTAATTTTCTAATTTTCTCACGCAAACTTATGCATAAATTAATACTTAAATTCAATCGAATTAATCGCAATCCATATAATAATCGGTTTCATAAATCTAAGCGTTTACTTAGGTAATTATAAGAAAGTTAAAATATCGACTTACCGATCTTCCGCCGACCATCTCTAAAGTAGACGCCAGGATCCAAAGTTTGGAAGGCTCGCTCCTCCTGAAAAACTAAGCAGTCTAATTCATGACTCTCTCCATTAGAGCTCATAATAATATTAAGGAAACGACAAAAAAATAAGCGCAAAAAGCAAACTGCGCTTATATTCTACCAACGCCATTGGTTGGGAATATAACAAGAAATTCAGGAAGGATGCGCGATCCTTGGAAAAGCGGAGATGGTAAATTACTAGAAATAATTCTCGCGTCGATTTCCAACACTAAAATTAAATGAAGGCATTCGGTTTTATTCTATGTTTGCGTAATTGTTTTGATGTATTGTAGTAACTTCTAATGCTTTATCTACTACTATTATTTTATATCACTTTAAATAACTCAACATCTATGTCAATATTAAAAATGAATGAAAGCGTGAATTTTAAGAGCATGAAAATTTAGAAATTTGTCCTTACAAATACTATCTTGTTTACATTTCTCAAAAACGTAATTTTGTTAATAAAAGCACTATTAAGCATGTATCAGCTATAGCTAGTATAGAATTAGGAGAAACCTCTTCGGAGTTTTTAAAGCATTGCACTGATTGGTAATAAAAACAGAAATATAATTAATTATAAAATCTTCCTCAATATAATAATAAAACTAGAAAACTTCTTTGTGGCAATGATTTAATGAATGTCATGGAAATTTTTTGACAAAAAGACATAAACAGCAACAACATTTTAATAGTTACACATTTGAATCATTTCTTTTTTAAATACTTAAAAACTTAGGAATAACTGAATAACAAACAAATAATTTTCGATGTATTTGAAAACTTGAAAAATGATACAATTTTAATATTATGGCCTTATTGATAACATCAAGCTAATCAGCAGGAATCAATGAGAAAGCATTTCCAATAAATCTTAAGGAACTTCTAATGTAATGTATAACAATTTTTCCCAGATATGTTTTAAAAGAGCTATGTTGTTTTCTTGATGCAAGGTGATTAAGAAGCTCTCTAGCTTTAGAAAACTAATCTTACCGATACAATTAAACTACTTTGTCATTTCATTTATTGCTGTTGCTTTGATTTCCTAAATAATGAGCAACTTCTACAAATGAGAAGTGTTCAGGAATTCAACATTTTTAAAATGATAGGAGGTAATGAAGGGATTTCATTAAATGCAAAGCTAAGATTATAATCCTTTTAACATTTTTAATCAAATTCAATAAAAATAATCCGGCATCCTGCTTAATAAATGTTTATAAATAGTGCAATTGCGTATAAATTTAAAGTTAATGTTTAAGATATATATGTATTCGTAAAAAAACACTCGGTGTTAGTAGAGATCTGTACAGCTGTATCTTAGCTAAAAATTATGCATAATGCTACCAGGTTTGCATTGCCATAATATATTTTTCAACTTAGCGTTTACTTGAAAACCACTATACATTATTATCAATTTGATCCTATGGCTTAGAATAAAAATGTTCGTACCAAATTTCATCAAAATTTCGAAGTAAATCAAATTTNACGAAGAATGAAACAAATATAACAACCTTCTATAATAAATATAACTGTTTTACTACCAATTTATCAGTCAATCCACAAAGGTTGTTAACGTGAAAACACAAAAATTTAAATATATTTTGAAGATCGGAATCACTAAATGAAAAAGTTCAGGAACATTTCTCCAAAGGCCTGAAAATGAAAACAATGTTGTCAAAACATGTTGCAATATATATATATATATATATATATATATATATATATATATATATATATATATATATATATATATATTTCATCAAAATTTCGAAGTAAATCAAATTTTTTTGAATTTGTAATATATGTCAAAGCTAGAAGTACATATAGCCAAAAGTATTACACAAGTATTATCAAGATGATAGTTCATTTTTTAAACATTTACATATATATATATATATATATATAATCATGTAATTCTTATATTTACTCAAAGTAAACTTGGAAAATTTTTTGTTAAAAGTTTTCTAAAAAACAAAAAAAATTTAAAAATTGAATAAGTGAAGTAAGAGTAAATGCACCGGCTAAATCGATATCAAAAAACGGGATTTTTGTTCCGGTCATGTATTTAATATAAACCTATTAAACTGAATAATCCTCTATTAGTGAACTCTTGTTTTAATAGATGATTATGATTATGTTTAAAGAACGTCTATTCAAATCAATTAATAAGTATATCAACACATAAAACACTACATTTCAAATACACTATTAGTCTATAAGTACTTAGGGGTAAATCAAATTAATCATAAGCAAGTCAAAAGTTAGCAGACTTTGTAATGCAATCCACTCAAAGAATTTTATCAATTCATTATCCGCTAATGAAGTCACCATATCTCATAAACACCTTCTCATTCAAAGCAACTCGATTGGCCATTACTTATTCTATTTATCTCAATGCTATTTAATAAAATTTTGTCTCCGTTTTGTTATTTACTTAATCACGATTTTCCTCAGAGAAATCGATTCAGGTAGTTCGAAATAAATGGTAAATCCCCATTAAATAGAGGGAACCAATTAGAAAAAACTTGATGTTAAATTTACCGATAATAATAGACTACATATATATATATATATATATATATATATACTGTAAAATTCTCATATTTTTACCAGTCTCCCAATCAATGTTGGTAGAGGGGAATGTCAATGTATACAACTTAAAATTTCGAGGCAACTTCAAATTTTAAATGCATGCTACAGTGTATGTGTTCTTACTGAACGAAGAATGAAACAAATATAACAACCTTCTATAATAAATATAACTGTTTTACTACCAATTTATCAGTCAATCCACAAAGGTTGTTAACGTGAAAACACAAAAATTTAAATATATTTTGAAGATCGGAATCACTAAATGAAAAAGTTCAGGAACATTTCTCCAAAGGCCTGAAAATGAAAACAATGTTGTCAAAACATGTTGCAATAAAAAGTTACTTAAATATATATATATATATATATATATATATATACATATATATACATATATATATATATAGAGCTTCTAGTACACAAATTGGCATAGCAGTACTAAGAAACATTTGAAGCGCATAGCTACATAAAACGCTTGCTAGTGAAAATGCAAAAAATTTAGAACAATCTAATATATAATTTTTGACCAAAAAGCCTTGCGAATATACATTTCTACAAAGCATTTCAATTAATTTGTTTTTTTAAAAAAGTATCAATTGACCAATTGACAGAAATAATTAAGTTAGTAGGCGTCATCAATTACTTGAGAATGCATAAAATTGATATATTAATTGTTATTATCTGTACCAGCATGTATTTCTCAAAGTGTGTAAAATTGTTATATATTTTTATCCATTGAGAAAAGGCTTTTTAAAAAATTAAAATTAATATATAAAACAAATTTTATTAGGATATTCTATAGTAGTTAAGCAAAATTCCTACTTGAATATTTGAATTCCTATCAGAATGAAAAAATCAATGTTCCTGACGAGGTATATTACAAATAATTTTTAAATTAGACTTATGCTATAACTTCAAACCTTGTTTTACAACATTTCAGTTTTAAGATTAAAAGTCCATAATGTAGGTTCGCCAATACAACCACATTTTTGGGTTTATTTACAAATACAAATCATTTGTTCAAATTTATTAAATGCAAAAATGTTTTATATAGTTTTCCAAGGCTTACATCTTGAGTTGTCCTAGATAATATGAATCACTATAATATAATGATTATACAAAGAAAGGAAATATTACTATTACTATTAGTACTTTTCAATTTAAGCCACAAATGTACATCATCAACTGTATATTTATAAAATATTGTGTTGATGTTTTGTAAACACAGATGTTGCACACAACTGCAAGGGAAAAATTAATTGTCTTTTGAGGCAACATCTCTCTGACGTGTGCGCCCGGCCTTAGAAGGAATTGAAATATTAAAAAAGCGGTTTTCAAAGACAAAATTCGATTTCTTGAATCTAATTGGAAGAGCTTTAACATTGTATGAATTTCTTTCATGGCATGTAAGTCTCTGAGAAAAGAGTCAAACTAATATTTTGTAAACATGAGTGAATTTGCATGTGAGACTAATTTTCAAAAACAATCATTGTAGTGCCTTGAAGCTCTTAATTTGATCAGCATGTATGAATTGGTTTCTCTAGATTAGATAAAAGTAGGCCTAATCAAAGACTTTGTAGGAAAGTACACAAAGCATTTCCATCAACACAGCGATTTGGGCAGAAAATGTAGCGAAATTTTACTCACATATATAGTGTCTATGACTTATGAAAATATTTCAGTCTAGATATTTCATTGTGCAGATGAGATAATCAATTCTTTTTTTAATAGTGTGTGTGGTCCCAGGATCTGGTAGGTCCTGGTGTCATGCACATTTTTGTAGTTTTGAAAATAATAGATATAATGCAATGTAATCAATATGATTGATGCGATTTAAAATAACCAAATTAACTGAAAAATATTGAGAACCGAATTGATATATCCAATGAGTTAACTGGAAGATTAAAAGCTAAGGTCTACATAAAGCCATCATTTTACATGATAATGCAGAAAAAATTGGATTAGCCCTCCAATATAAGACTTCAATCAGAATTCGAGAAAGTGCTTTGGATTTGCTTAGCTTGTTTTAATGTTACAATTAAACTATTTCAAAAATGTGACTGCTGATTTGGCTAGATTGTCTAAAGTTATATATTTATTCATCAAATTCAAATAGGTCAAAGCTCGCTTACTATTTGGTATTCAGACTCGGGCAGTTCAGCGACATAATTTTCGGGTTCCACTGTATATACTAACAATAATTTGGGTCTTAAATAAAAGGTTCTGCATCATTGAGTTGTGGTCAAATGATAGCGTTATCAAACGCATTGAAAATATCAGCTACAATGCTTCACGAAACTTTATTGAAATTTTAGCTAGTCCTCAGATGGACGAATTTTAAAGTGTTCGCTATTACTGTGTAAATCAAGGTTTGTCTTTAATTGTATGACAGGAGAGCATCTGCGATTCATTTTGAATTAGGACAACGAGTGTATCTTAAAGTGACATTTAATCCAGGGCTGTAAATATTTCAATATATTTTAACCCAATCCAGCCAATTCCAAAATTCATAATATGAATAATGACCCAACATAACCTTAAACTTTTAATGCGTTTGACCCAACCCAATGTTGATTAATTTTACTGAAATCTAAGAAATTAACAGAAACAAATAAATATTTCTAAACAGGCTTGGATAAAATTCCTCAAAAATGCGGACAAACCGATTTTATTTGCTACACAAAAGTAACTCTAGTAGAAATTGGGTTAAAGATATTTATTGAACTGATTAAAACTCAAGTTCCCAGTACTCCAAAATTTATAGAAAATATGTCAACATATAAGTGGATTTTAAAATTACCAATAGTAAGAAAAAATTATATAAATTCAAAATAGAATTTTATCTTCAGCTTCAAGCAAGGACATGTATAATTTCGACATAGAAAACTATATTTTCCCAAAAATCAATATAAAACTCTAATGACAATGTCATATTACTTAATATTGAAAAAATTATAATGAATAAAAACGAGTTGACAGTTGGTTATAAAAAGAACAAAATTTTGTGTTTGAATGGTGCATACAAAACTGACGAAAACGCTGTCTACAAAAATTTAATGAATTTAGTAATTACCTAGACAATGTAATTTTATAAAAGCAAATGAAACTGCGATTGTAGGATAACCAATATTCTCCACAAGTTTGAATTGACAGACATTTGTATATGAAATGTTGTATTAAGTTGTTCAACTGTTTGCCAATTGGCTGATGCTAACAAAATGAGTTTTAACGCCATGCCGCGAATTTCTATCTATTGTGGACACCAACATAATTTTTCTCTCTAACATTCTTTGCTTAGGCTTTTCAATTGCACGCTATTTTGCTCCAATCAATAGTCGACTTCAGAACAAAACAATTTCCTTTGTCAAATATAAAATTAAACAGAACAAAAATGAGTTTCTATGAAATATAATGTGGTAGGTCTAGGTACTGTACTGATAGTTGATAATTGACAAAAACCATTATTTTGTTTTCATGAAGTGGGTCTTATAATACTAGGCACAAAAAATTGTATCTAAGTGAATTGAAAAATGTCAAACTTTGTGAAGGTTTTGCAAAAAATTAGTCATTGGTATTTACAGAATCATTGAAGTCATTATGCGTATGAGCTTTGAGATTTAATTAAAAGTCTTACCAAAATTTTAAGTTGCTTGATCCATTTTGAAAGAATAATTATTTCTTCAAATTCAAGATCATTTCGATTTTTAGTTTCTAATGTGGATTTTGCAATGGCAGCCTATATTATTTCTAGGTGAAATGAGGCCTCTTTCCGTTGGAAATTGAAAGGTTGGGTTTAATTTGGCTTTATCTATTAAATATAATAAAAGATGAAAAAATTTTTATTACGAGGAAATATTATAAAAGTTGAAAGAAAAAGTATTTGATAATTGAGTAAGTTCGAGATACTAAAAATGCAACCTAATAGTGAAAATTTGCAATACATGTAGTAAAAAATGACTAGTAAATTTTATGAGAACTGATTCAAATTCAATTTCAATTGCAAGAACTGAGAAGAGTTCTTTTCTACTTTATCTAGAAAAACGGAAGCTCCTAAATCTGAGCTAAAAAAGATGAATTCCACTAGAGAGTTAATTTCTATTTCAAAAGATGAATGTTATAGAACCCACTTAAGAATAATGGGAATACCAGAACAGCAAGAAGACACAGATTATTGGCAAAGATCAATGAAAGATATGAAACATGCCAAACAGGTAGTATCTCATTTTGCATTTGATTCAACGAGTATTATAGATATCAGATGTTTACGATTGCTGCACATAGACCTCTCCTCCCAAGTATTATACATTGTCTTCATTTTTAGTTTAATGAATCAGCTTTAGCATGTGTAAGCAATATTCGTAAACAAGATGAAAACTTTGATCGATTAATTTTTGCTGCTGACTTCATTAAAGCCCCAATAAAAATCGTAGCAAGAATATTGCAACTGACATCAATAGTAGAACAAGATGATTCAATAAGTTAGATCGTATTTCATTAAGTAACTCGATTAGTTATAAGACTCCACTAAAACTGGCAAATCTTGGAAATCAAATGAGTGTAACATTTCTATAAAATCAATTGAAAATGTTGAATTATCTTTACAAAGCTATAATTGAAATCACTTTTTACATACATGTATTAGCAATATGTATGATTAAACCAAAGTAATGCAATATATCCTAAGCATGTAGTAAAAATTACAAATAAAGCTCATGAATGGATAAAGCCTAAATTTAAGAATATAAAGCATAAAGCATCAAAAAAGGTAATTTAGATCAGAGATGGAAGTGGCTTGCTAAAAAATGCTACTGCAAAACTACTTACGATATTTTATTGTCCCATATTTGTTCTATAACAATTTTCATTGCACTGCACTACACCACCTCTCAAATATTTTGAATCCATAGTTTCTAGAAACTTCAGAATCATTTTAAAATATCATCTCTACTATTACATTATTAATAGCAAAATGAAATTTGAATTTTTCAACACGTTTGCTCTATTCTTTTAAATACACTTAAGATGCATTGTAAATACCGTATTAGGATGCATATTTGCAAAAAAACGTTCTCTTTGAATGTGTCTGCTTACATTTTTAAGAAATTACCTTTAGTAATATACGAAATGCAAATTTATGGTTTAAAAGATCACTTTTCAAAATTCCAAAAAAGGATTTTAGAACTATATAACAGAACCAATTAAGCCCTGTTTTGCTCAATTTCAACCAGTTCAATAGCACTAAGAAACTATAGAAACCTTAGCATAGTTCAAGTTATGGACTCTGCAAATAATCTATGTTGCACACAATATTCTGTAGCAAATGATTGTGCTTTTCGAAATTATCTTGAAAGGTTCTTCTTCGATGTTTCTTTGCTGGCAAGTAGACCAAAAACTCTTTATATCTGATTTAATCTTCTGAGGTCACTAAGGAACAGGGAAAGACCAAGTTCAATAAACTTTTCAAGAATTTCATAATACAAGATTAATTACGACTGATAATTTTTCGAAAGTTTGAGGTTTGTTTTCTCTCGAAGCTCTGATCTCAGTTTTGTTATATATTTTTCTACATGTATTTGTGGTCATTGCTAACCCATTCTATTAAATTTAATGCAAATTTTGCTTACATATAGAGTGTAGATAAAGTTTTGATATGCCCGAAATACACAGGCTCAAACTGATTCATCCCAAACTGGGAGAATTGCTTGTCTACAGCTCGCATACTATGAGTGCAGTAGGAGTATTATGTTATGAATCTAAGAAAACAAAAATGAAAATCTTTTATTTAGTTTGTGTAAGAACATTGTTAAAGCCTATAGATGCTTCTTGAATTATTTTCTTAATATTTTACTCAAGAAAAATTAAACATTGAAAAAAAACACTAGGACCCAAACAGACATTTTTCGAAAATCTAAAAATTTTGTCAAGTTAAAAGCATTATTTGTCCACAATTATAAATATAATGTACATTCGGATACTGATATCCTGATAAATATTATTGTATTATACTTTCAGTGAAATTGCTTATACTAAATTAAGAATTGCAACTCTTTATTCTTAAATATTTTATTGATAGAAACTACAGGATGCATTTTTAGTATGGAATTTGGCTTTGGAATTAATTGAAACGTGCTAAAATTGTTTTACTCTCAATTAACTCTATTATACAAATGACAGATTGCATTGAATATACAATGCCTCTTTCAAATAGAAAACCATAGACTTACGGTTTTAATTGGATTGCTAGTGCTTTTAGTAAAACATGGAACGGCTATTATTTTAAACCATATTTACTTGAAATAATTCATGTTCGTTAAGAAGAACATGGGAATTTAATTCAAAAAAATTGAGATGCTTTTAACCGATTTGAATGCAACGATCGTATTTTGCAGAAAAAAATTCATTAAAAGATACAGTTTTGTTGAATTTGAGTCATCTAAGACATCCAGAAACGTAATTTTATCATCAACAACTTTTCGGATGGCTTCATTTCAGCGATAGAACCGGTCAGGAATTGTGCACCCAAACCAACAGACCTGATGACCGGTAATGGTCCTAAGAATTTGAGAATTTTGGAATGCGATCTTTTCTTTTTCAAACAATAACGATTAAAAAATTTAATTGATTTTCTTAAAGGAGAAAAAATTATACAATGCTAAAACAACTTGTTCATCATTGCATTTTTTATACAACTAACGATTCAACTGTGTCCTACATTAGTTGGCATTTGGTGGATGTCACAACTGAAATTGAAAAATGGCGTTCAGGGACGTTTTTAGTAATAATATTTATTCTTTGAAGTTCGTTACGGAATCGGTGCCGTTTGACCGGTTTTTCTAAATTTCGTCCCACCCAACCGGGCCAACCTGGCCGGTTTCAACCCTGATTCCATTTAGTCTGAGGGAAATAATTTTGGTTCAGATCGATCGGATGGCCTATGCACTCTGCTGGTCCTACACCTATGAGTCATCAAAAAGCTTGAATCCACATTTGAATCCCATGGAAGGCTTCATTCTTAGAAAATATATATATATATAAATTGAGGCTAAAAATGATATATGGTGCACCCATAAAGTAACTATTGATTATATTAATTTATGACGTATGTTACTAAGTATAGAATGTTGTTAGTTTTGTCCCGCGTTTGTGAAAGAATATTTTGGAATTTAATATAAAAGTATAATTAGGTATTATAACGTTTGCAGTGGCACAACAAAAACATGACACAAAGCGGTTTGTGTGCATGGAAACAGCAGCTCGTAATACAAAAATTCAGGAAGTTGCTTAGGTTGATAAAATCAGTTAGAATCACTACATGAAGCATCTTCCAAAGAAATACTAAAATTAATTCTAAGATTAACACCACATGTGGCATTAAAAGGATACCTTAGATGGCAACCATATCGTCTTTGCTTATAGCATTATTAAAAGAAAGCTGACCCAGAATGTCACATTGCATTCTCTATTTAGATTATACCGAAAATGAAAGACATTGGAGATTTTTGTCATCAATATAGTGGGGATTTTTTGAAGGGTAAGGCTTATAAAAGAAGATCAATAGCAATGGGATAATTCAAAAAGCTATCAAAGATGAAGTCAATAACATTTCAAGACACAAACTGAGCAAAGCTGTGAATTTTTTTAATGGTAGCCACTTTAAGCACTTGCATTAGTTATCGACCTCAATCATCTCCTGAAATCGTTATGATCGCTATGCTTGATGCCACTATTCGGCAAGTAAAAAATTGAGCAAATGGAATTTTACTACAATCTGATGACTTCAGCAAAGCTTTGACATGGTCTCTAAGCAAATTTTGCCCTTGCAATTGAACCTCCAATTTCATTCACTACCTAGAGGAAGGATTTTTTCGAATTAGGTCATGTGGCCATTACAGCAGCTACTATCCAATCAATTGTAGAGTTCCTCAAGGATATCTCTTAAGTCTATTAAGTCCCCAAATATTTTGCATCTACATAAGCGACCTGCAATCTAAACAATTAGAGAATTTCCTTTTAAGATATGCTGATGATGTCACGATTTTGACTCCATTCTACAACAGTCAGTCTACAACATAATTCAAACATATTCAAGCTTGTGCACTCGAAAACAATTCGTCAACCTCATTTTAAAAGGCTTCCAGACCCACTCGAAATTGTTTCACCAATTAAAATATGTGGAATCTGGATCTCCCATTACTTAAAATGGAACAAACATATCAATTATGTCTTAAACAAATTATCTCAAAGACGTATTATCAAACAGGAAACACATTTATATGATCTTTGAAGTCAAAGAATGCAATGTCTTATACTACTATCCATCTGTTTGAACTGTGATTCCAGATTTTTTTGATATCGACACCAAATCTAAATCTTAAATATCTGCTTGCCATCAAATTTTAAAATTCTTAAATACCTTAGTATAAAAAACTGTTAACCTAGGATTCGGTGTAGGAGCCATTATTTTCAAATAAACATTGCGAATTATTAAAAAACGAAAAATCAAAATGTTTAGCACTTCTGGCAAGTTCAACGATTTGATACTGATTCTTGAGTGCTTTGACATTTAAGTTAAAGAATTGAATTCATCATTTATAGTAACATGTTGAGAATTTTATATGATGACTTGCGAAAAGAGTAAAATATGCTACAATAGTTATGCAATATGCCTTATTCACGCTATTGCATCTAAGACAAACTGAAAATGTATTGTTTCCGTTAGTATTGGTCTTTCAATGCTTCACCTGTTTTCACTGTTTCATTAGTTTAACAAAATTACTGCATTTAAAATAGTAAAATTGAATCAAATTCCGCAAGATGTCGTTTAGTGACGCTATCATTTTTAAAAGTAATATTACGAGTTTTTTTATCAAAATTTATATCGCTGTGGATTTGCATTCTAGCATGCAAATTTCTGCCAAAATTGATGCTATTTAAATAAAAACTGATAAAAAATAATAAAAAATTTACACCATGTATATATAATTTCCATGTTTCTAAGAATGATTTAAAATTGTATCATTTCATTAAAATTGGAGTGAAGGACACGCTTGTATGCATTGAGTTCATGCATAATCCCGTATTTGCATTAGTATTAAAAAATTGTAATTTCCTATGCGTTCTAACATAACTTACTTTTCACTGAGCAATTTCACCAAATTAAATGCTCTAATTTTTAGTGAGTAACAGAGTCGAATTTAAAAAGTACTAAAAAATCCACAGGGTGTTTAAAGCTAGTGCTCTATTGAAATAAAAGTGAACAAGAAATTGTCTAAATGGTACTGCAATATTATATTTTGTTTATGAGAAAACATTAAAAAATAATACGTGACAGTTTGCCTTTCAAAAAATGGTGAAATTTTCGACATTTTAATATATATATATATATATATATATATATATATATACAGACTTGTCAACGAACCAAACTTGGACACTGCATTGGATTGGATATACAACAAGTCCGAAACGAGCCTTTATTAAACAAAGCAAATTTATAGTTCTTTTCATTTGATTATGCAGATTTTTCACATTTTTTCATTTAATATACTTTTCTAACTAATCATAGTAACTAGTAATACTTAAGCATATGTAAACATTTTAAAATAAGCAACCAAAGCATGTCTTTTGCATTAAATTAATATAAAGCCGTAGCATATGGATACATGGAAAATCAACAGTCGTAAATTTCCGTTGAGCGATTAATACAATTCAATCGAATGACGTTTGAAAGCATAGTACATGAATCAATATTTGGTACTATAGCGCGTTTAAAATAACCTAATTCATTGCAAACAGCTTGACATTGCTCGGCTTTGTTTGAACTTTGCGCCTGGAAATAAAGCGAGGCGTAACATTTTTATGTGACAAGATACAATTTCTAACAATAAACTAAAATTGACATATTAAACGAGACCTCAAACATGATGCGAGTTCAAATTTCATGAAATCAAATATGCTCTACAGGAATAAATTTCTAGATTAGCCAATGGGGTGCCAATAGTAATTTAGTTATAAATTAACTGTACGTGATGTTATTGTACATTAGCAAATTTGAAATTGAGATTTTGAGTAGGACATCAGTGGGCTTTGTTATACTTTTCATTGCTGGTCTTATGGTAATTATATACGAAGCGTTCTCTGCTGTTTTGTTTATCATTTAGAGTCAGTAACTGCAACATATGTTTGAATAGAATAATGTGTACACCAAACTTTTTTTAACTTTAAATCGCTAATTGGGTAAAACTCTAACATGAAAACCTAGTACTGTAGAACATATTCTATGTCATCCGAATTTCTAATTAGTGTTTTGCTGTTGGTGCTTCTTGACTGGCGGCTAATTATTATTTGTACAAGTAGCTAGCCACAGCCGTGATGTTAAAGGCCGCAGCTGGCCGCAAATTTTGAAACCGTTCTCGGCTTTAAAATATTGTAATAATATAGTTTTTATATAAAATTTACCATATTTTTGCATTTTACCTTGAATAATAATAATAATAATAATAATAATAATAATAATAATAATAATAACAATAACAATAATAATAATAATAATAAAAATAAAAATGCATTGTACCACAAAGTGATGTATATAAATAAATTTAAAATAAATATAACAAATGAAAATATGAACAAAATTAGAGAAATTAGTGACAGGAGGAGCAGGTACAGAATTGGAAGATATCGCATTTGTATTGCAGAACAAATTGAGATATGAAAGAAAGAAGAAATGTGATTTTCAAAAGCTCAACGGTTAGACCAAATATCAATTTCTAGATTTGAAATAATGAAATTAGCAAGAGGGATTATGCGATAAAAATAATTATGAGAACAAGTTTTTATAAATGCGAAGGAGATGAAACAAGAGATTAGAGGAAGAACGAGAATTAAATGAAGGATTTGAGAATTTCAGAAAATCTGACAAATTGAAGTAATAAATGTCCAGAAGTTATTTGTTAAGAAAAGTGAGATCTAGAAACTTGAGGTACAGTGAAATTGGCAAAAGTCTAGCCTTAAGAAGAAGCTTTAGGTAAGCTTGGTTAGAAGAGAAGATCGAGCGAAAGCCGCGTTGCAACAGCCTGTCAAGTTTAATAGAAAAAAGAATTTATATACCCGCATTGGGAACTATAACAAAGAGTGGAGAGACAATATGATTTAAAGAGAATTAATTTCGAAGGAGAATTAAGTGAACTCGGTAGTGATGACATAAGGAAATAGAGAGAAGAGGAGAACTTCTTAGTTTTTAATGAAACTTGTTTTGATCAGGAAAGTGAGGAGGAAATTATTACAAAAAAGGATATTAGGGTAAAAATTAATGGGGGTATGAAGGTTTTAGAGGAACAAAAAAGTAGAGCTTCCGTTTTGGAGATATTGAATGTAAGTCCATTAGTAGATGACCAGAGTTCACCATGAACAATGCTTGACTGTATGCTATTTGAAACAGAAGAGAAAATGTGAGTTCTCATCAGCATATAGCCTGCTTTCAGAATTAGAGGCAGAAGCGTTCGGCATAAAATCATTGATAAATATCGTGAAGAGAAGTGGCCTAAGAATCAAACCTTGAGGTACAATAGAAATAACAAGACGTTCATCAGAAAATAGAGAATCAATGCGAACTAACTGAGTTCTGTAAGAAAGATCATCGGAGATGAGAGCAATGAAAGAAGAGTCAATACCAACTTTCGAAAGCTTGCTCTGTAAGATACAATGAGGAACTTTATCAAAAGCTTCATGAAAGTCAAGATAGAGGCAAAAAAGAATAACATTATGATCAAAGTGAGAATAGACAATATCGAGGAATCGCAGACTGGAGGGTGCAGTAGATATATGTGACATAAATCCATACAGAGATTTGAACATCAGTGGGATAAGGATGGGATAAATACAATTAAATAAAACTCTTTCAAAAGCAAGAGATAGGCGAGAAAAAATAGAAATTGGCCTATAAAAAGAACTCATTATTCATTGTAAGAACCTTCTCTAATTCAGCTCACTGGTCAAAACAAACGTTAAAGTTACGGCTGCTAAAAATCGTGATTTGAAATTGAATTCGGGGCCGGCAGCAGCCGTAAGGGTTTAGACCAGCACTTTGAAGTACATCAGATTTTTCGTATATTGCATTTTCGTATATTTTATAGATTTTGCTGCCTATATTATTTTCGTACATTAATATTTTTTCCTTATAATATTTTATATTTGTAATTGATGTTGAGAGATAATCACTTTCACATATATTGTCTCTTTGCCGCACACACTTTATAGTTTGCTACCAAATGTTGAAGAAAAGCAAATTATCTATTAATATCTTCACTTATGTTAGACTACACTTGCTACAGTATCTTGAACACTGATCCTGAAAGAATACTATCAGCTTCAGCTTTCTACATTTAGTTGAATCGTATATACGCGACATTCTCCTTGATCTAATCGTATATTCATGTATATGCATTTTTTAGGAAAAATCCTCGTATATTCGTATATTACTTTGCATATTCGAATATATATACGTCAATGCCCTGCTTCAGACAGTAGCCGGCCGTTAGCCTCGGCCTACAGTTGGTTGCGGTCAAACCGCAGTGTTGACCAATGCCGCAAAACACTGTTTTTAACAAATAGCGATCAGTGCTTAACAATGACTCTAAGATCGAGATGTGTGATGTAATGCACCATTTGGGAATTTATTTTTTGGGGTCCAATAGAAGTACTTAGGCTTGAGTTGAAAAGGTGTGAACATAATCTGCGTACACCTTTCATTGAATAAAATTCTATTTTACGACTCAGACTAGACTATGAAATATACCAATCCGAATGTGGGTGAGTTCGAAGCTCTGATTCTAGCAAGAGGTGTCTGTGACTTACATTTACATGGCTAGATTGTATTAAATATCACTTGATAAAAGCATGTTTTAAAGCAGCAATTTCTTTAAAGCTTTTTTAAAGCACTATTTTCAAAGTGTCTCTTTGCCATTTTAGGATTTGTCTCTTGAAGATCTCTTCTAGCTTCTCCTCTCAAAAACCATTTTTGTTCAAATTTCGTGTGTTTATTTACATTTTATACTCCTTTTTTAGCTTAAGTCTGTCATTCATTCATATTTCAGTTCATACTTAAAATTCACGTTTGAATCAAATGTTTTGATCCCATCTTATATTTGAGTTTAGTTCCATACTTAAGAAACCACGAAAACTGTTTTAAAACGAGTTTTAAAAAAAGTATTTAAAAAACGAGGTATCCGAATAAGAAACGTTTTTTTCAACCCTGGACTTAAACTACTTCCTATAAGCATGAATTAAGACTAACATTATTAATGAAACCCATTCATCTTAAAAATAACGCATCTCACAATTGAAGGGTCTGACGAGTTTTTAGATGTAGATGTTGGGATTGGTAATGGGAATTATAATTAATGTGGTATAAGCCTTTTCAAAGTTAGCAGTCTTTGAAGTATTTAAAACTCCTTTAAAAATGGATTGCAAAACCAGCATTATCTTGAGAGTCGATTTATATTGACCCACAAGGCTCCCTAACACAGAAAAAACTATCCAAACCAGATCCCATTTGCTAAGACGAGAAATTAACAAGCCAACAGGGTCGGCCGATTTCAAATCTTAAACAGCATGACTAAAAAATATTGACATTCTTCGCGCGTGCATTTTTATTGTAACTCACTCTATGGGAAATATTTCAGAAGGGGTTGTAAATGACTACAACTGCGATTGTCATACGGTTAGAATAGTTTGTAAAATGAAAACTTACATGACTGTTGCGTGGCATTTCCCTAATGCGTTCAACACATCTGTTACATTCTGATACAATTATAGTTTTTATCATAAGTGTATCACCTTTCAAACTTCGTCATGTTCGATTGATTAATTGATATCAACTGTTTTAGCTTATGTTTTATTCAGAAGAGTGAAAAATACCTATTTCAGCTCGATACAACAATTTTTCAAATGACAAAGGCTGTTTTCATTACTTCTAGATTATACCCATAAACTGGATCGATGAGAATGTTAAGTGATTTCTACGTTGCCATTGATCCTACATAAAACAAAAACTATATTTCAGTAAATGTCACTAAGAAAAATGTAGAGTCCTCTTGTTTCGTCAATTTTAATTAACACCTAGGGATACAAAGAAGGAATTGAAAAGGTTAATTTTGAAAAATATGCAAATATTTTAATCATGTGCTTTTTCTAGCACATATATGCCAACATTCTGGTAATTAGACACTAGAAAAGAGTGACATTGGGTTTTCGATTTCGGATTTTCAGTCGAGTGCAAAGTAGAGCGAGTGACCAAATTAGGTAAACATGGACCGAACCCGACTCGATCGAAATATTTACTACACGAACCAAATCGATCCGAAAATGTAATACCCGGCTCGATCAGAAAAGGTGACTTTGACTTGACGTTATTGATCTCTATCCAATCAAGTCATCATTAACATCAATCATTTTCTGATGGGGGAAACAGCAATTCATTGGCTTTACTTAACGTCCTGTATTTTTTCAAATCAAGCGATGATTTACATCAGTATTTTTTTAATAATCAATCTAATCTTTGTACCCTAACTCGAAACGAAACCCGAAATCGGGTCCACACACGATTTGATAAAGATCCAAAACGTAAAGCAATACCAATGAGTGACTATATTCACCTTCAGAAAATGACCGATGTTAATCATCAGCTGTTAAGTATTGTGAATCAAAATCTATGTTCTGGGTTGATTCAGGTTTGGGTAGGAAATCTTTGGGTCTGATTGAACTCAGAGAGCCAGTTGTCAGGTTTGAGTCGGGTTCAGGTCTGGGCTAAGCACATTTTGTCACTCTCTGTGAAACACATGCATACAAATCTAAATAACATATATTATTTACTATCGTAACATTTATGTTAATGACAGCTCACGCAATTTAAATTTTGCTGGATTATTCGATTTTCTTCATAATGTTACGAAAATTCAATTTTAAAACAAGAATTCTTAGTTGTAAAATAATATATATATATATATATATATATATATATATATATTTAAAATTGGGGCAACAACACTCTTGAGTTGAGAAAAACTGAGCAAAAAAATTGCCAATTTTAGAGATATTCTATAAATCATTTTCTCTATAAAATTTAGATTTACTTGGAAGTTTAGTTTAATTTTGAAAAAAATTGTTGTCATGCACATTTATCATATCTGTTAGATCTGATGATTATCACTGGAAAGAGTGCATAAATGTATTCCATAAAATATTGAAATATTGGCTTTGTAAAAATGATTCTGTATTTTCTAAGCAGGAAGGGATTTAAAATTTTTGCAATGCAGTGATGGGTTTTGACAACTACGAGGCAATAGAATATCGAAGATAGTTTTTGCGGCAGAATTTTTATGTTTGGAATAAATTGGGACGGTAGAATATAAAGCGTTGGGCAATAAGTGAGAACGGAAATATTTTGGAACTAGGAGCATGTGGGAACACTACCATAACCTCTCTAATTGATAAGTTTTATAGTGGGTTATGTGAGCCAATTATCATTTAATTAATGCTATAAGTATTCACCAAATTTCAAAATTATTTGAATAATAATATTCATACTGCTTATATTGTCCATTACATAAATGTAAATTTTGAAGACACATTTATTTTTCAATTACCGGATATTTACAAAGATTCTATCTTATATTTGTGAATAAATATACACTATGATAATCTAAGTTGTCTATATAATTGAATTAAAATGCTATAGATTTTATGATATAAGAAATATTACAATGTTAATGAAGAAATTTCCCATTGGGGCAGGTTGGAAAACCTAATGTTGGGGCAAGCTGAGACGATATTCTAACTTGTCTAAACTTAGTAAAAATAGTACTAAGCATGTAAGATTCTATGTTTGACATGATTTTAGTACAATGCTATGCTGAAACAATTACTTGCAATAAGTCGAAACTTACTACTATTGAATAAGTGCGTCTAGTAAAAAAGATGAATTCTTCGTCTTAAAAATCCCAAAATTCTACTGTTGTTGAAACGTGTATGATGATATCAGTTTGCAATGTACAGTAGTAATAAGTTTCCTAGTTCAAAGTCTCGTCTAAATAGAATGAAATTCTGACATTGGAAAGGGTGTCTACGCATGTCACAATCTGGTATAGTCCGAATAATTTATTCGAAATATTCTACATTCAATTTGAATTTTTTCGTATTTATAAATGTCTATGGAATCAAAATTTTACTAATGCGTTGATTCTGTGAACTTCATGTGAATCGTGAAAAATTTTAAAAATTTTTTAATTTTATGCAGGTACAGTAAATTTTATTTGTATGCTAAAATACATTTGGTGTTCCAAATTGCACCGCGAGCATGGGACATGTTGGAACATATACATATTTTTAAAAAAATGATACATACATGCTTAAGTATTGAGCAATTTCCATCAAATTATGCTGATGTATAGAGTACGCCATTAGTTCATTTTACCCAATTGGAATATTTGTAAAAAAAAATTACAGCTATTTCGATAAACCGGTCTCCCCTACTACTTATGGTGAATGGGCACTGTAAATAGATATAAGTACACATCATTAGATTTTATTTTTAGGTCTTGTTCTTTTCTGAACTAAACTGTGATGTTGCTAAAATATTTATTTCACCATATTGTTACCGCTTTTAATGATTGATTTGCCTAGTACCACATAAGCGTGTTTTATACGCTTAAAATGGTCTCTGCAGTGAAAATCGATCGGTTTGCAACTGATTGAAATCAGGCAATAGTAGGCTTTTTATTCTTACGCTGAATAAATCTATGTAGTATCATGATTGCCGCAATAAGAAAACCAAGCTAGAATTTATTAAACAATTCTTTCATAGGAAGTGGTAATTGATAGTTTTGATGGAATTGGAATTGACCAATTCCTGCGTGTGGGATTGGTTTGGAATTGAAAAAATGATCAGAGTTAGAAATTGGACATTCAAAATTGAGTTCAAAACCTCACTTCGAAAAATTATGTATTATAAGAGCCTAATCGCACAATTTACTACGTTCATTACCGATTAATTCCTAATAACTTAGTTTACATTTGAAATCTAACATGTCAGTAATGTCAATGGTGCACAAAACTATGGCACAGTACATTTATTGTTGAATTCAATTCAAATTCAAGAAGAATAAAAAGTATATCAATGATAACCTGAAATCAGCATTCAAGGATTCAAAGCCAACAAAATATAATAGTTTCTTTAGAAAAATATTTCTTCTTTTCAGCATAATGGGAAATTGTTTCAAATTTAAGTTTCTTCATNATTTAATTCTCACAGTTTCTCTTGGGTTGCTATTGCTGTATGAGGGCGAGCATTGTCCTGGAGTAGAAACAAGTTTGTTGAATCAGAAGAGCCTGATCAACAATGTTTATCATGTAGTGCAACTTTGAGCTTGTCCAGAAATTGACAGTACAGTTCTGCTGTTATTGAAACATTCCTTGGTAAGGTTTCAAAAAGAATTATGCCCTTACAATCCCAGAAAAAGATTCCCAATTGTTTTTTGACTGTCATTGATGATTGCTGATTAACCTGTGGAGGCTCATCACCAGACCCTCTCCATGACTTGTGATGAATACCAGGTGTCTTGTGATCATTCTCCCAGTACAACCAGGCTTCATCAACTGTTACCAATTGATTCAAGAAATTGTTTCTTCAATACATTGACAAGAGCTCACCTGATATTTTTACTCGATTGTTTTTATTCTCTTCACTCAATTTATGAGGAACCCACTGAAAAGCAAGATATTTCTTTCTCATGTCGATCAGGGCATCGTCTGTCATCAATTCATTGTTCCTAAATTTTGAGACCCAGCACTGAGCTGTTCAAATAGACAATACATCCTTTCCTAAGTTTGACAAATTTCTTTGGCAATTTCNCTATTTCGATAAACCGGTCTCCCCTACTACTTATGGTGAATGGGCACTGTAAATAGATATAAGTACACATCATTAGATTTTATTTTTAGGTCTTGTTCTTTTCTGAACTAAACTGTGATGTTGCTAAAATATTTATTTCACCATATTGTTACCGCTTTTAATGATTGATTTGCCTAGTACCACATAAGCGTGTTTTATACGCTTAAAATGGTCTCTGCAGTGAAAATCGATCGGTTTGCAACTGATTGAAATCAGGCAATAGTAGGCTTTTTATTCTTACGCTGAATAAATCTATGTAGTATCATGATTGCCGCAATAAGAAAACCAAGCTAGAATTTATTAAACAATTCTTTCATAGGAAGTGGTAATTGATAGTTTTGATGGAATTGGAATTGACCAATTCCTGCGTGTGGGATTGGTTTGGAATTGAAAAAATGATCAGAGTTAGAAATTGGACATTCAAAATTGAGTTCAAAACCTCACTTCGAAAAATTATGTATTATAAGAGCCTAATCGCACAATTTACTACGTTCATTACCGATTAATTCCTAATAACTTAGTTTACATTTGAAATCTAACATGTCAGTAATGTCAATGGTGCACAAAACTATGGCACAGTACATTTATTGTTGAATTCAATTCAAATTCAAGAAGAATAAAAAGTATATCAATGATAACCTGAAATCAGCATTCAAGGATTCAAAGCCAACAAAATATAATAGTTTCTTTAGAAAAATATTTCTTCTTTTCAGCATAATGGGAAATTGTTTCAAATTTAAGTTTCTTCATTTAACACTACGGTATGTCCCTAGAAAAGCTTCCATGCACTGTGATGATAATTAACTTAGAAGAAGATAGACAATTCCTGATATCTAAGTTTTCACGCAAAATCCACTATGCATCAGAAACAGAGATGTTGGCGATGAGGAATTGTTTAATCCGATCCACGCCAAGTTGATCACTGCAATCTTATCTATTCGGCTCACCCTGTCCTACACTGGATGTTTTAAGACACAAAACTACACATGCGTTTATTTCATATATTCCATCTATTCAATTTATGACAAAACATTTTGATATTAAATTGCATTATTAGAGTTTTGATTTTTTTGATTTTAATTTTACATACATCTTGAAATTTCATGCTAATAAACTCTAAAGGAAATGCTATTTTTATTATATTATATTTAAAATGCATATTTGAAGAAGGCCATCTGGCGTTAAATTTTTGAATCTCCTAATAAAATTTATTTTGTATAAATTATAATTACACGGAATTTGACAATTAAAATATATGTTTAAAAAATTGTACTCTGAACACTGTTCAAAAATTGAAGCTAATTTAGTTATCATTGGAAAACGAATTATTACATTAATATGGATATCATCAGCACGATCAACTTGTATGGTTAGTCAGGACATTGTTCAAGTAATTATGGTAACTTGTAGATTTAATAAATATTTTACACTATATTCAAATTCATTAGACTTTGAAAACTTAGAATTTCATAATTCGAAAAACATATTTTTCATAAATTTTGGTGCAATTTTACTAAGATAAAATATAGGGGTTATAGAACTAGACTGATTCTTTTAACCCAAAATTTCTTTAAAATAATGTTTTGTACAGTAACTATGTACAAATGATTATATCAGTTACAAGTTACAATATTACTGTGATTACATTTTCTTATATTATTAGTTCGACAACAATTATTCAATCTGTAGCATAGCGTGCGTTCAGTTTATTGAACAAATTTGTTTTGTAAATTTACTCGTATAACCACTATAGACACGATACGTAGAAGTTTTTAAGCACTGTGTGCTCGCCCTGATGGTCTTACATTACTCTGAGTGCATTTTTGTCTAAAAAATTATTAAAAGATCAGCAGCCCGGCATAAAAGTTTCTTTCAAGAAATTGTTTGCATTGCTTTATATTGTAGCATGTCGCATAAAATTGAAGTTATTTTGTTATATGTAATAAACCAGTCATAATATTTTTGAATAGCTTACAAATTACGATTTGCACAAAAAGTTCACGGGTAGAAAGTTTTTAATAATTAAATATTTGCAAGAAAGCAATTGCAAAGCCATCTGACAAATGTAATGCTTGATCAGTTGGACATTCACTAATTCATTCCATTCCTTATAACTAACTAATAGTGCAAAGAGATCCTTCTTTGAAAAATAAAATGCGTTAAATGTCACGCTTATCAATAACTGTACGCATTTGTATATTGGAATAAACCAATTAGCATGATAAAGTGTGTTTTAGTAATCTCAAATTGCAATTTGTGCTTATTTATCCAGAAGAACACTAGAGTATGAATCAACCACTTTATCTTTAGTTTCGCAATATATATTCTAATCAATCCAATCATATTGGTAGGATTGATGTAGCCGATAATATTCACCGCAAAATTATGTTTGCAAGGAATTTCAATACAATGGTGCTTGTTTGCTATAAAACCGTACGTGGCCACTCTTAAAAATATTTTTTTGAATTATTAAAACGTTCTACATTTAAAATTAAACAAAGACAATAATATTTGTTTAGCAATACATATTTGATTAGAATGTAAATAATCCCATGTTTAGAGGAACTTTTCCATGGTATCTTTTTATTTTACACCTTCATTGTCCAAAACCCAGGGCAAGATTAGTACGAGGGGTCCGAGTTAGAAGCATTTTAAGTTTACTGGCGCGTCTACAAGGTCAGAAATCATTATCAAGAATTGATCCACTTCAATAAATCTTAATGAAAAATTTTGGACATATTTTAGAATGTGATTGATTTTTGATAAATGAAATATTAGTGTTGAATACAATATTTTATGTAAAAGTAGCCATTAAAATCCCTTACTGCCATTAATTACATTTGAATTTGGAGTTGAAAAATGTAAATTTCGAATTACGATTGATAGGCTTTCCTGAATAATGGGTGAAAAGCAGTTACTGCAGGTTGGTAATGGAATTTATGAGACATGTACTTATATTAGAGCTTGCATGAGACTTCATCCCAATTTCTAACTATACATTTTGGTAGTAATCAAAATTATATATAATAGATATAGTATCTTTGGTCATGGCTAAAACTGACAATTCGGTTCATTCAGATCTATTTCGTTTCGCATACACTCATAAACATTCGGTTTGATTTTCTGTATGTGCTTACATCATTGTAATTTTTGATAATTATAATGCACATGCGATATTGAAGAAAAATTAAGCAGATAATCTCTATGGGATTGGATGAGTGGTGCCTACACATATTCACATTATACATGTAAATTTGTCTAATGAACATGCCTTATAGTGCATTAAGTATTGACAATCTTAGTTTTACGACAAAAAATGTAACTAAGATGCACGTACAATTAGAAAGTGAATTTAAGAATTACTGATTAAATTTCAAAAGCTTTCTATGTTGTTTGGACTAAGAAAAAGCTTGGTGCCATTATAACAAAATTGCTCCTCAACTAACAGTATAATCGAAATAACATGTAGGAAGTTATATGAATTACTTATAGGCAAGTAATTCCAAAATTACTCATTTGGCTATTGCATTTGTAAATGAACCCATGTACTGCTCTGAATTGAGCTTTTTTAAACTTACTTGTGTTGAAAATCACATCAAAATTTTCTGGTCCTGTTGAATATTACTGACTCACTTTTTCTAAAGAATTCATTGCATTGGTTGGCATAAAATGACCAAAAATTTTTAATGAATTAAAAACATGAGGAATAATTCCATTTAACGAGTACTTAATGTAGTGAAAACAGATGCAACGAGTTTGCTATGAATGCATATCGAAATTGTTTCCACTTACTACATAATTAATGATTGGTATATATTTAATATATATTTACAAACTTATTAATGAGAACTTAATGTAAGGGAAACTTGTCGTTTAAAAAGCCATTTACCGCTACTCATTGTTTCTATACTTTAAACAATAATTATATATATATATATATATATATATATAGATTCTGCCAAGGTTCAAAACAATTAGTAGAGAGGTTGTAAGTACAGACAATTTGTCTGAAATTGTTCAAAGATATCAAATAAAATGTGTATTGCATTATTGAGAATAGTTTTCCGCAAAATACTAACAATATCTCCATTCAAAACTGATGTAATTAGTAAGTGGAATGAAATGTAATTTTGATTAAAAGCATTTAACTTCCAATAGTAAAATTTATTCGAAGAAATTTTAAGCAAATTTGGCCTCAAGTTTGGGATTTGGAACAGGTCTGGAATTTTTTGGTCCAAAGCCAACCCACCCGAGCTCTTTTCTATGCTTCACCTGACTTGTTTACTTAGGCCCATAGAAGTGCACCTTTTAAAGGCATTTGAAATTCCTAAGATAAGTTCAAAAACGAGTATTTACAAAATTAATTTAATAAAATGGTAGGAAGCGAATGTTTCCGGATTTATGAAACTACCCTGCACTCCAAACAGATGCTGATCTACTACCGTGACAAAATTTTGAGGGAGGAGGCTAAAATTTATAAAAAATTCTGTTTCATATATTCCAAGCTAGTGCTCAAAGCAGATTAGATTAATCCCAATAGAGATTCAGTTTCAAACAGCGACATTTCACAAAGACGAACAACAAATGTGTGTTCTCACTTGCTAAGCATTTGTTGTCATGCTACAAAACATGTTTCTACCTCTGATTTGGAGCTCCTTGCGACGGCAAGTTATCAAAATAACAAAGTAGCTATATAAATATAACAAATGGGTTTTTCAAAATGAAAAAAAATCTTTTAAACAATTTTAAGCAAATTTAGAAGTCGACAATTATTTCTGTATAAGTGTATATTCATTGTAGTTATCGAATCATTTACAATTTTACATCTTTGTGTCTACATAAACTCCAACATTTCTAAATATTTCTATCACAAAATTTTAAATTAGTTAACCAGGTAAGCAAAATACTATATACCGTTATTAAAAAATTTATACATATACAGTGGCCATGTCCACCCGTAAGATTTTTAAAAGTGATTTTGACTGACTATATCATAAAATTTTCAGTAAAAAAGAGAAGAAAAAATTTAAAATCTAAGTTCGTGAAATGCATTTTTAAGGTCTATTTCCTCAATATTTTCAAAAATTTTGCCATGACTAAGATGCCCCGTCAAAAAGTCCTGCATATGCCCCTGTACATATACACCAAGTAAGGGACTGAAAATTTATTACTTAAAATTCTTAAGAGAAACATTATTTGAAAAATATTTAATAGAAAATCCATTATTCTCTTTGCAAAATGTGAATAATAAACATATGTACGAGTTATTTTAATTTAAAATAACTACTGTTGGATAATTTTACATCAAGGGGAAAATATTATTTTAATTCTTATGTCGATACATGTCTAGAATTTGAATTCTTTCACTTAGACATCGTCAAAATAATTTCGCTTAAATACAACTTGTTAGAAGAATGGTATAAAAATGTGATTTTGATATACGGGATCGAACCGAAATTTTGAAACTGAGCCTCTATTTTGAAGCTCAGTGAGCTTAATATTCCTATGACCCATCCTGGTCCGGTCCATGTATTTGCCCATTTTCAGCCCTCATTGGAAATTGAATGTTAAATACCTAAATGCAATGCTAATAGGCTACTTCTTCGACTATCTACATAATAGGGAATTATCAAGATATTGTGATTTGTGGTTTATTGTTACCAAAATTTTAAAGAAATAGAAGAATTTCAAAAGCAATGCATAACTTTACAAAATTTGCACAATAGAACAAAGCTTAAGTTATCACATTTATTTAAATGTTACATTGTGATATGCATTATTTATACTTCACTTATTAGTTATTGAAAAATATTTCACTAAAATCAACAAAAGTAGCCTACTAGGAAATGACTATATTTGTCTAATCCTTTCTCTCCAACCATGCATTTTCTTTTTGAATAAAATTAATTGCTTTCTTATAGTGCATACTTTATTTAGTGGACTATCCCACGTAATCTCTTCCATTGTGCTCAATGTGTGACAATTGCGTTTTAGAAATTTATTTCAAATATTAAGAACTCCGTAAATTTATGTGGAATAAATTGTTCCAAAGTTGAACAGATGGCTACGTCATATTGCAAATTAGGAATGACAATTAAAAAGAAATTCTTCCGCCTTCTTTTATATTGCTTGTCAGAAAAACTGTTCACATTCTAAAACTTTTTTTGTAAAATGGGAAATCATTCATTCAAATACGTTATTTTGTAAATGACAATTCTTTTTTCAGTGAGCTATTTACATGTTTAGAACCGGATGAGTATTAACGTATATCTGCAGCAAGCAATTTTTTTAAATGCGAGATAAAATCGTATTTCGTAAAGTAATGTAATTCATCACATTATGAAATGTCCATGATTCACGTTCCAAGTAAACCCATTTTTGTTGGCAACTTACAAACTCTAAAAATGGCAGTTTTGTGTTTTTGTATTTTTAACTCAAGAATGATTTTGACCCACTTTTGCCTCAACGGTCTCCAATTTAGAAAAACGTTTCTGCAAAAGGGCCAAACCTGTCCAACCCCATTTCAATCGTTGAGCAAAGACGATTAAAAGTCCACAAACCTCTTACACATTAGGATCAATTGGAAAAACATTTGTGTTTATTCAAAAACAATTAATTTGGATTGTTGCTTTTCTACTTTCAACTTGTGCTATGATGGCACTGTGAGTTAGAAGTGGATTGATGAACTATATTCATATTTGTATCTAGAAAATTTGTTTGAAGAATGAACATTATTAAAAATTTATATTCAAAAGAGCTTTGATATTTTTGAATTTAAACTAGTTTCACCAAAAATGCTGTTTGATAAAGAGTCTTTGTGTGTTTTTAACTAAAATAAAATCCTACCGCAAGTAGTTCAAATGCCTCAGCATTTAAAGGTGTGTCCTTTGATTTTAACATGCTAGTATGGTGAATATAGCAGCAACACGAAATTGCATCGGAATATGATTTCTACAAAACTGTTTTTCCACTCATCGCATGAGGCGTGTTATTATATGACTTACAAAATTAATATAATTAATATTGAATTTTGATGTTAATTAAATAACTTTTTACTGAAAGTGTGGGACAATTCAGTCGAAAATCATGGATACGTCTGTATTCGCTGTCTATCAAAAATGATAATTCTTCTCAAGAAAGCAGAATTGATAAATGTGATTATCAGGAAATTAGGTGGTTCTTAGGTAAAATTTTACATAATTAGACAGAAAAAAATTCAAGTAAAAAGTGGAAAAATCACATGTTTTAAGATGGTATTTATGTTAAAAAATCTGGCAAATCTACTCAAACTATAGCGTTTTAGTTAAAATTAAGCACTGCATAAATTTACGATTTCTTGTGGTGATGCTATAATTCTTTTAATAAATTAAATTTAGCTTCATAAAATTCAAGCTCGTAAGATTGTATTATAGAATTTGTTGTTACTTCTAGTATCGACTAGTTGTGAGCTTAATATTATGCTGAGAAATCAAAAAAATTGAATCATGTTGATACTTAAAGTCAAATATTTTATATATAACGTATTGTCTCAAAATTTTTATAAATTTTATAAAATGTAACTTTAGATATATGAGAAAACTATAACAGTGCATAGAACAACAAACATTCAAAGGCATTATTTTAAGCTTAATAATATATATAAATGTATGTACTTACGCTAAATACCATACCGGTATTGAATGTATTCGCTTGTTGTCATATAAATCCGCCGCACTGTTGTCGAGTCGATCTTTAACAAACATCGAACTTATAAAAGTTTACCGCAAAATTTATACGATAATTTAACTTTGTCTCAGCGAACGGATATTCACGCTATGCCTTAAATCAAGGTGACCCAGCGACGATCGGTCTCTAATGGCGGGGAACAGCGAAATTCAATTTCAAAATTTAACTCAAAAAATGTTTTTTCATAATCGCTAAAGTTTTAAAATGTTTTATATTTTGGGAATACGTCATATTTTGATACACGTCATTGGTAGAAAAAATCATCTCATTGAATAACTAGACTCGCTGCTACTGTATTCTGTATCTTAAAGTCTATCATATTCATATATATGAAACACTTTAGAGATAGTTGACAATTAAATCTACACTGGCGGACGAGCTCAGAAAAATGATTCCATAGGAAAAAATTAGGTTCAATTAATAATCTGAAAAATTTTATCTTCAATTCCGGGTGCACGAAATTTGTTATGTTAATACATTAGTGGGAAAATGAAATAATAAATTATGACATTTCTTTATCATCTAGAAAAGCATCTACGAACAATCCCTGTCAGAAAGGTTTTGTCTGACATTTTACTATTACATATTATGTCGTTGATCTCTTAAAGAACTCGCCAGGATTTTCAAAAATTTTATTCCCGACGTCGATGTTTCAATAGAAAATTGAAAGTGTTTATTTCAAACACGTCATACACCAAAACATATTAATCTATAAAACCATTTACGATGATTTATTGCTGACTAAGTCTTCTTGTTTAAATCGTGCTATTTCACTTTGTTGTAAAGCATGTAATGAACGTGCAAGTTGAATTATCGAACAACACTTATTTTGAAGCAAATCAATTTAGTTTTTCTTCGCTTATGGGTGTGGAATTAAAATGATTCCAATTTCTTGAGATGATGAATGCGTGTGCCTCTCAAATAATTACATAAAATTTTGGAATCATATTTTTATAGCTGTTCTACATAAGGTTTTCTTGTAAATAGGTTTATTAATGACATTACATTATTATTAACACTGCGTTATGCAGACACAGCGTGTACAGTTTTTATAATTTTGAGAGGCTAAAATTTGAAAATTGAAGTTTTTCATTTTTGTGGGGGATTTATTAAATATTGGGGAGTGCTGGGCGCACCAAGCCCGTCCTTGTGCTCGCTTATGTGCAGATAGTTAGGCATCAGGCAATATAGGTAATGGAACATCTAACGCCAACCCTAGAAGTAACAGCAACGCTCCCTTAGCAAATGAAAAGGTTGATACATATGTTGAATAAAAATCTAGTTTCTTTTTGAGGTATGCATAAAAGAAAACCATTGATGTTGCGATTGGTACATATTTGGTTCAGAAATTTCTAACAAATTTTATAAATAATCTCAATAACGTCTAAACTTGTTCAAAAACAGTTTATACCAAAGACAACTAAATGTTATATTTAGCTATCCATGCCAATATTTATGAATTATTGATCATAGCCTTCAACGTTAATTTAACTATTTCTGTTGAAAGATTTTCACAGGGTTACTAACTGAAGAGGATTTTGTAGCTGAGCAGATCAGGTAGCAGCACAACCAAGCATAAGATTAAACATATATATATATATATATATATA